>JAJIBD010004620.1:0-190167 GCA_021461705.1 Cryptotis parvus | reverse complement strand
GGTACTTTCTTTGTGAGTATGAAAATATTCAAGTGGTTGACTCAACAAATATGTGGTAAGCTAATGTCACAGGATTTTTAAGCAATTGGAATGTTATCTTGAAATTTTCTACCGTGGTTTAAATTTTTATTTTATAATTGTGAAAAAATATTGTTGTCAATTTGCAGTTTCCATGTGATTCTGACCAGAGACCTGATTAACTTAAAAGCAGATGTGACTTGGGGGATTAGATTAATGGTTTTTTTTTAATATTTTATTAGGAATTTTGATTTTACTATCCCTGAATAGTGAACCTCAGAAAAATTGAGATTTTTGTGGTGATCACTAATGATCCATTAGCTATAATTTCCTTTACATATCCAGGATATCTTATATACAAATAGTATACTATCATCTACAATTTCTTTAAAAAGATCAAGTCTCTAGGGCCGGAGCGATAGCCCAGCGGGTAGGGCGTTTGCCTTGCACGTGGCCGGCCTATGCTGGCCCGGTTCAACTCGGCATCCCATATGGTCCCCGAGCACCGCCAGGAGTGATTCCTGAGCACAGAGCCAGAAGTAACCCCTGAGCATCGCTGGGTGTGACCCAAAAAAGCAAAAAAAAAAAAAAAAATAAAAGATCAAATCTCTCGTATATAATAGTATGCTGTGAAAGAGTAAGTAAATGATTTGTACTTTAGAGGATGACTCAGTTTGCTCTTGTATAAGTTGATTAAATATGAGGAGTCTTGCTGAAGAGGAATATTTGAAACTGCAAAATAGAGATGTTAGATACAGGCCTACCATAATTTTCCTAAGTATGGTGCGATATACATATATCATGAAGTGATATAATTATACCATATACAATAAATCACATTTATTATTATGCCATATAAAATTATACCATATAAAATAAATTACATTTATATCATAAAGTGATATATGTATATCACATGTTTATGTGATATATGTATGTCACACAATATGATATGCATATTGTGAGTTTTTAAAGTCTCTGTCTGAGAAAGATATTTATATCACTCAATAATAGCAGTTTTATACAAGTAGTAAGATGTTAGGGATACTATCAATATTGAAAGTCATCTTTCAATCCAAAGATATTAATAATCTCTTTTCTATTCTTACTTTCTTACCTACTGTTCATGAATATGTTGAATTGGCTTTAGTTGAGTTCCAGTTTCTTAATACCTTAGCAGAAATGTTAAGACAAATGCACTGAAAAGATGAATCCTGATTAGAAAAGACTATAGATATTTATAAATGTGTACAGCAGAAAACTGCATGTATTATTACTTTAATTTAAATTTATTTGCTCTTTAACTTAAATAGATATATTTTATTATGTATTGTATCTGTCATGTTTAATGCATCTCTATCAGCATATCCAATACAATATTTTTCTAATTATCCTACTTTTCTCTATTCATAATCATTAATATTGCATATTAGTTTTATTTTTATCTTGTTCATTTTATGTTCAAGACTTACAATGTTTTCTTGTTGTTATGATTCCAATATACCTTTTTTTTATTCTATTAGTCACGATTTCCCCAGTTTGTCTTCATTTTCATGTAAAGCTACACACTCTTTTTTAAAGAGCATCTGATTTCCTATTGTGCCTAAATTTTATTTGCCAATATCTATAATTGTATAGATACGTTTTCATAGACAAATTCTAAATTTAAAGTGATAACTACCTGCTTATTTACATATTTTACTGGTATTTAAGGGCTCAACTTATATATTTTTTGCATATCAAATGTTTTAAATCATGATAGTATTCAAATGAGAATAATATGCATATTAAGCTATGGCATAAAGCTTTTAGGTCTTGGAAAGAATGCAGAGCTTAGAAGGAAAATGTGCATATTTCATCATTGTACTTGGAACATCGTGCTAAATTTTGTTTGCCATTGTTTAGGAGGATTAGAATTATGTAGGAGTTTGCTAAAATTTCATAATCAGATTCTGTGGAGAAATGGAAAATAGTGTGCTTGATCTATTGCACTGTGGGTGGTGATTTATTCTGAAGAACAAAGTCATCACCTGCTATTTTAGGAGTTGTCATGTAAGGTGAACTCAACTTCATTTGGATGACCTTAAATCATAATACCAAGACAAAAGAGAGAACACAGAAGCATACACATTTACATTTCTTTATTTGGTTTGGTTTTGGGGACACAGAGACACTGCTCAGGGTTTACTTCCTGTTCTGTTCTCAGGAATCACTATTGGTGGGGCTTGGGACCAGATGTGATGCCGACGATCTAACGGAGTCAGCTATGTGCGAAACAAAAGCCTAAGCCCCTGAACTATCACCCAGGCCTCTGATATGTTGAAACAGAAGTTTACAATTTTTAGTTCACTTAAGTTTACGCTATCATTACATGTGAAGATGCATTATTTTCATGAAAATTGTATTTAAACAGTGAAAAGGGATGTTACTTTAAATTTATATTTCTTTAGTGGCTTATGGAAAACAGTTGAATTATCTTCTGTATCCTTGTGATAAACACATTTTGTGACAAACACATTTTGGCTCGAAGCATGTCTTGCAAATATGACCTTATACAGCTATTTAATTGAAAAGGAAGAATACCTTAATGGCTTTTTAAATAATTGTGAATACTCCTTTTTAATATCATGCTGAATTTTAACTAGTGATACTTCTTAAAGTTACTTGTGATATAACATTTTGCTTTCTTTTTTTTTTTGCCCTTTTTGGTTCACACCCGGCGACGCTCAGGGGTTACTCCTGGCTCTGCACTCAGGAATTACTCCTGGCAGTGCTTGGGGACATATGGGATGCCGGGATCGAACCCGGGCCGGCACAGGTCGGCCGCGTGCAAGGCAAACACCCTACCCACTGAGCTATCGCTCCAGCCCCTGATATAACATTTTGAAATCGCATGATTGAACATTTTATTATCAGTTGTTAAGAAATTCACTCATTTTGGACTTCCAATGGCTCCTTTGCCTAGATTGATTTTCTGTTTTCATTTACTGGTCATTTGGAATATGCTAATGGTTCTGGATTCTGCATATATTCCAACTGTTACATATTATTCACTATTAGTGTAATTATACCATATAAAATAAATCACATCTGCTTGCTCTCCCCTTGTTCCATGAAAGTCAAACAAAGTATCAGGGAAGCTTACAATTTCTTTGTGACAATTATTGTGATATTTGTTTGAAATTCAAATTTTATTATTAAAACTATAAAATTACTTAAAATGTGAAACAACTTAAAATACTCAAATTAGTTCTTTCTCAAAATTATGGACTCCATTCTCTTTTTGAAAAAAGTAATTGCCAAATACCAAAATATGAAATACTATTGATTTTCTGAGGTATGCCATGAAAATTGTGGAGCTCAGATAAGCCCAAATCAGTTGGGTTTTCCCTCGGAGATATTTTTGCCTTGAAATAGTTATTATAGTTTAGACTGGTTTTTTGTAGTAATGCTGAAAGGGTATTTCCCTTTTGTCCACATAAACTATTAAATAGATGTGGGTTTACTTTTCAAAATTTAGTTGAATTAATAGTTTTCCTCTTTCTGCAATAGCATTATGATAAAGAACCCTTCTTAAATTTATATGTTTCTTTTGTTTTGGGGCTAAACCTGGTTGTGCTCCATGCTTACTCCCGGTCTGTGCTCAGGATCACTCCTGAAAGAAGCTTGAAGAACCATATGGAAGTGATGGGAATCAAACCTGGGTCAGCCCCCATGCAAAATAAGCACTTTATCTCCATTCCATGTCTCTAACCATTATACACATACATGCAAGTGTGCACGTGTGCACACACAAGCATACACACTCACACACTATTGGTCTGTAGTGGTGAACACAATTACTCTATTAATTTCTTCTTGCTGAACTAACAATTCTATCCATTATTCATTTTGAGCGTTGTGAATGTTGTATGAATGTTTAAGAGTAAACAAAGTAAATTGCATTATAGAACATAATACATATACATCCTAGAGACCTATAGATCCTAAGACATAAGCAAAGGTCTTAGGTGAACTTTGAGATTTGTGATGAACAATGTACTTCAGCTGTTCCTTTCTCTGCCACCATCCTGTTTTCTGTCCGATTCTGGTCCCCATCTGCAGCATCCTTTGCCATGCTGGAGAGCTATATGTCGTTGTGAATCAGTCCTGTTGTGTAAGCTATAACCTCTTCCTAGAATTTGCCCTGCCTCATTCCACTTCACATGTTTCAGCCCTCCTTATCTCTCCACATCTAACTCCAAAGCCACCCACTCTCTGAAATCTGTATGAAAAATAAATGGAAAGTGAATACAATTAATAATGAACAGTTTAAGGAAAATTGATTGAGTTAGGATGTATGACTCCTGTACAGAAATGAAATTCAGGAGAATGTATTCTAGTTCACTGTTATTCATTTTGTGCTCTTGGATTAAATCTCTTAAGGTCATAGTGCCCTGATCTGTATGATGAATTGTGGTATAAATATCTCTCAGTAACTGAAAGTCACATTCTTGAATTTTAATGCATGGGAAATATGTTTTCTTGAGTCTGAAGACCTTGGTTCTATGCTGAGCTAACCACATAACACTTTTTATGCTTAAATAAATGAAATATTTTGCTTCTATAGTCCTAAATTTTGTTATCTGTAAAATAGAAATAGCCTCTCCCTAGTACACAGAGTTTGTTCTTTAAAATGATAGGATAGTGTTTTCTAGACTGTGAGAGTTCTTTTATGTGTTTTTCATATGCTTATATTGACTGTCTTAAAATATGGCTCTAGTGAGTTTTACACATTTTATATATTTCCAGATTCCATCTTTTTATTTTGTGAGCTGATCATACTGATAAGGAATATAACCATGCAGATATTTATTATATGCTTAGTCACCATATTTCACAATATTTATTGATTGTAGATTTGCAATATTAGGAATGTCAGGATGGATACACTAGTGACTTTCCTCCTTCATGTGAGAACAGATGTTATGTTCGACACGTGACCCCATTAGGCCACTCGGTGGCTATATAGTAGGAGACATTCCTTCTTTATATGCTTTAATGGATAAACCGGTTTATGTGTCTTTCTTCAGTTCACTAGTCTTCTTCGTATCTAATCTAGGTGGCCTTGATGTTAACTGTTTCATTATAAAGATATTATAATTTGAATACATAGATCATAGATCATACATAGATAGATAGATCATAGAACATAGATAATAATCAAACACAACTTGAAAGATAATCTTTACTTTTTGATTTGTTTTTGGGGATCCATCTAGCAGTGGTTCAGGGGCTATCTCTGCCTGCTCAAGGGACTTGAACTGAGACTGACAGGAAACAAAGCAAACACTTTCCCCTTTACTATGTAACGTGGCCAGAGTAAGGCACATGCCTTTCATGTGTCTAGCCCATGTTTCATCTCTTGCACCACATAGGTTCTCGTACACAGTCAAGTGTCACCCCTTAGCACAGAACCAGCAGTAAGCCCTGCTGCTGAATTTGCTCCCTAGAAACCAATAACCTTCTCTCCCCAAATAATAAGAAAACCAACCTCGCAAGAGTTAAAATAGCTTTACTCAGGAAAGACATCAGGAATCCAAAATCTCATGAGGGTAAAACACGAGATTTTGGATTCCTGATCAGACTTTTCATTAGCTTTAGGCCATTTGGTTATATCTATTGTAATACTGCCACCGATAGAATCACTTTTTTCTTTACTATGATTTCATTCGTGCTTTGTATATTACATGGGTATTTTTTGTGTCTGCTAGACCTGGTGGTGCCAGGACCACACCTGGCTCTGAACTCAGGTGCCATACCTGTGGCACACTAGGAACCATCTTGAGCTTTGGAATTCAAACCAGGGTTGTGGTTTTGATAGTGTAAAACCACATGACATCTAAATTTTTTTCACGTCAATTTCCCCCATATTAAAAAAAAATGGCAAGGTGTAATGTATTTAGCCAAATGCACTGAGTTTGAAAGTTCTGAATCTACCACTTCAATGAATTTATTGAATAGTTTTCCTAATCAAGAAATTTTCTCAATATCATATCTCAGCTAACTGCTCCCCAAAAAAACTGCTTTTATATTACTATCACCTTAGACCACTGTCACCTTAGATTACCATCACCTTAGACTGATTTTGCCTAATCATGATCTTTGTGGACATAGTGTCATAGCGACATGCATTTTTTGTACCTGACTTTTTTTTTTGTTTTGTTTTGTTTTTTTGGGTCACACTCAGCATTGCTCAGAGGTTACTCCTGGCTCTGCACTAAGAATTTACTCCTGGCGGTGCTCAAGGGACCATATGGCATGCTGGGGATTGAACCAGATTGGCCGCATGCAAGGCAAATGCCCTACCCGCTGTGCTATCGCTCTGGCCCTGTACCTGATCTTTCTTACCAAACCATGTGCCTATGTGTATTCATCGGTTTTGTTGACACACTTGTAATTTATTTTCATCTATTTTTTGACTGATCTATAATATATTTGTCAATTTTACTGTTAATGAAGAAATATCTGAACAGTATTGAAAGATTGAAAAAATACATTAGTGAGAATAGGCTAACTTAGATCTATAGACATTTCAACGGTCAGGCTGAAAGGACTTTCTTGTTTGAGGAAAAAGAGATTAGGAGGAATCAGGAGTTTGTGGTAACCCTGAGCAACTAGCATGCTCGGATGTTTCTTTGCTATTAGCCAACACTTAAGTCTGGACTATTAGGATTATTAGGTCCCTTTTTCATTGATTGCTATAATTTCAGATTAAGAGAAAAATCAGTGGAAAGTGAGGAGAAAAAGAAGCCTAACTCAAGTTTAATCAAGTGAAGTTAGCAGGCATACATTTTTTTTTTTTTTTTGCTTTTTGGGTCACACCCGGCAATGCTCAGGGGTTACTCCTGGCTCTGCACTCAGGAATTACTCTTGGCGGTGCTCAGGGGACCATATGGGATGCCGGGATCGAACCCGGGGCGGCATAGGCCGGCCGCATGCAAGGCAAACGCCCTACCCGCTGGACTATCGCTCCGGCCCCCAGCAGGCATAAATTTATGATTGGACAACAGCCCCTAAAGGCAAATAAAAAAGCCACTTGATAGTAAATATACTCACCATGACATTTGAACAATCATCTTTTTTTTCCCCTAGACTAGAAATACTAGTTATTTTAAACTATTGAAATCTCTATTTAAATATCCATGTTCTATATAACTGTAGATCTGAATAAAACTTTATATGAATGGAACTTTTTTCATTATATCTTTGACCAGTGACTCCACCAAATAGTTCTTGAGCTTTATGTGCAAGACTTACCCCTACACTTTCCTTCCAACGCCTTAAATTCATGCACTTTTGTTTTTGAATTAATACCTAGGAGCAGAATGACTCAACGTATTTCAGGTCACATTTTAGATTTCGGATTAATACAGTGCAGCATCTTTCATCTTGAAACTCTAAGTGCTTATGTAAGAATTACATTTTTGAAGGTATGTAAGACGTTCTGGATTTTTTTAGCTTGAAACTTAAGGAGGACAATCTTTCTGACCCAGTTTTCCACTAACAGAAACAGACTCCTGGATAGACTGTCATCCTTTCCCTCTTATTATGAAAGAACTCCAATTCTTGTAGCCATGATCCACGTCTTCTTTACTTCTGTTTCTGGCGCTAGGATATAAAGCTTAATCATTACCCGTTTATCTGCTCACTGGATCTTTTTTGGGGGTGGAGCCACACCTGGCTGTGCTCCTTGCAGTACTCAGGGAGACCATATGGGGTTCTGAGAATTGAACCTGGGTCACCTGCATGCACCGCTAGCACCCTGCTGACTGTGTTTTTCTCCAGCCCAATCACTGGATCTTTTATAATGCAACCCAACAGAACCTGAGGATAATATTTTTTTTTCTATGAAAGAGAGTTTCATAGAAATCTGGGAAGTACATGCTCAGGAACTCTCAGCACTGCAAATTTGTGAGTAGGGAAGTACATGAATGTGTCAGAATGCCAGTTATGTCTGTGTCTTAAACGGTAGATATGCGGAAGAGATAGTATAGTAAGTAGGGTTTGATTCCCAGTTCTCTATAAGATCCCCTGAGCACTGCCAGGAGTTGTGTCTCAGCGCAGAGCCAGGAGTAAGTCTTGAACACTCCCAAGCATGGCCCCAAAATGTTATTTATTTTCTTTTTCTTTTCTTTTAAATATTTTATTATACCATCATGAGATATACAATTACGAAGATGTTCATGTTTGGGTTTTGGTGATACAGTGTCCCAGCACCCATCCCTCACCCAAATTTTTTTTTTTCTTTTTTGGGTCACACCTGGTGATGCTCAGGGGTTACTCCTGGCTCTGCACTCAGGAATTACTCTCTGGCGGTGCTCAGGGGACCATATGGGATGCCGGGACTGAACCCAGGTCAGCCGCATGCAAGGAAAACGCCCTACCCGCTGTGCTCTGGCTCCCCCAAAATGTTTTTAAAGGTTGATACAATTAAAAGCGTGAAGAATCACTGTCCTGGAATAAAGAAGAGAAATAATGCAACCTACAAAATTTAATATACTTTGCTTTTTCTTGCTGCTTTGCATTTATTTTAGTTCACATTCAGTTGAAAGCACCAGGCAGCCTCACACTTGACTCACTCATGCCCAAATGGCATACTAGACTCAAGTCTTGGATCTTTAAGTATTGTTGCACTCATGACTCTGTAGAGAACAACACAATGCCATTGGAATCAGATATCTGCTTTGACAAAGGCAATTCAAGCAATACACTCATATGTGTTTTGAAGTGGAACTGTGCAATATGGTCACTAAAGGGTCATGTAAAATAAGAACATTCTACAGCTAATGGAAAACTGAGCTTTCCCTTTAGAAAGAAAGTTCTGGATATTTCCTTTAGTGCTGGAAAGCATTACATCATACAGCTATATAGTCTGATGAATTCCATGCATAACTTACTTATTAGTAATGACAGTGGTTCAAGTTTAGGCAAGTGAACAAAAGAGTACTGATTGTAAAAGGGCTTTTGATATAAAAATCTTGTTTTCCCTAGTTATTTGATCACTTAGCTTGAGTAGAGTGGGGTATTTTCTTAAATTAATATCATATTTCCATGAAATAAAACCTGTTTTCTAATATATCAGACCTGTTGATAGATTTCTTGAAATAAAATGGCATAGCTCAGTGGATAAAACATTGAGCGGAGTGTATATGAACTAATCATGAAATAAGCCTTAAGTGTGTGACCCAGATAAAATTATTTTGCTCTCTTTATTCCACTTCTTTGATATAAATATTAGCATTCAATTCATGGATGATTATAAACATCAGAAAAAAAAAAGTTTTCTCTTAGGCTCTTTTTTAAAATATTTCCCCCTTTTTATTCTCTTATTTTTTTTAATTTTTTTTTTTTAAAATTACAAAGATATACAATTAAAAAGTTCATATTTGGGTTTTGGTCAAACAGTGTTGCAGCACCCATCCCGCCACCAGTGCCCATCTCCCACCACCAACGTCCCGGTTCTCTCCCCCTCCCCCAGCCCCTGCTCCATGGCAGGTTCTTTATTTCTTTCCATTTCTCTCTCTTTCTCTTTTCCTTCCCCTCCAGACTATGGATTACAGAACATACATTAAAGGGTTGTCATGTGTATCTTTTTGCCTCTATTTAATGCTCAGTTCTAGGTTGGCATTAGTACCCTCAACAATTGTTAGCACACTGTTCCATTTCTGTCTTACCTAGCCTCTGAATCCCACACGTTTGTGATAATTTCCACCTTTGACAGGACCTCCTGATGTATGTTTCACTTGATCTTGGATATTGGTATCATAATATATACCTATATATTTATGTTATGCAGATAAATGCAGTCATTCTGTATCTGTCTCTCTCCTTCTGGCTAATTTCACTCAACATAATCTTCTCCATGTCCATCCATTTGTAGGCAAATTTTATAACTTCATTTTTCCTAACAGCTGCATAGTATTCCATTGTGTAGATGTACCAAAGCTTTTTATCCAGTCATCGATTTTCGGGCACTCTGGTTGCTTCCAGATTCTGGCTATTGTGAATAATGCTGCTATGAACATAAAAGTAGGGATGGTGTTTCCACTGCGTATTTTTGGCTTCCCAGAGTAGATTCCCAGGAGTGGTATGGCTGGGTCAAATGGGAGTTCAATTTCTAGTCTTTGGAGGAAAGTCCATATTGTTTTCCAGAAAGGCTGTAACAGCCAGCATTCCCACCAACAATGGATGAGTGTCCCCTTTTCCCCACACCCACGCCAGCACTTGTTGTTCTTGTTCTTTTGAATATGTGCCAGTCTCTGTGGTGTAAAGTGGTATCTCATTGTTGTTTTGATTTGCATCTCTCTGATGATTAGTGATGATGAGCATTTTTTCATATGTTTTTTGGCCATTCGAATTTCTTCCTTGCTGAAGTTTCTGTTCATTTCTTCTCCCCATTTTTTGATGGGGTTGTTTGTTTTCTTCTTGTAAAGTTCTACCAGTGCCTGATATATCCTGGATATTAACCCCTTATCAGATGGGTATTGGGTGAATATTCTTTCCCATTCTGTGGACTGCTTTTGTATCTTAGTCACTGTTTCTTTTGAGGTGCAGAAGCTTTTTAGTTTCATGAAGTCCCATATGTTTATCTTTTCTTCTAGTTGCTTTGTTAGTGATGTTTCATCTTTGAAGATGCCTTTAGCTTCAATGTCATGGAGGGTTTTTCCTATATTTTCTTCAATGTACTTTTATGGATTCAAGTCTGATATTGAGATCTGTAATCCATTTTGATCTGATTTTTGTGCATGGTGTTAGACACAGGTCCAAATTCATTCTTTTACATGTCGCTGCCCAGTTTTCCCAACACCACTTATTGAAGAGGCTTTCCTTACTCCATTTTAGACTCGTTGCACCTTTATCAAAGATTAAATGATCATGCGTTTGAGGTTTTTTTGCTTTTTGGGATCACATCTGGCAATGCTCAGGGGTTTCTCCTGGCTCTGCACTCAGGAATTACCCCTGGCAGTGCTCGGGGACCATATGGGAGGCCGGGATCAAACCCGGTCCGGCACAGGCCGGCCGCGTGCAAGGCAAACGCCCTACCCGCTGGGCTATCACGCCGGCCCCTTATATTTCTTATTGTTTAGCAACAAATTTAAGTTATTTAGTATTGGCTAAGAGAAAAATTCTGTCTTCTTAGGTAGAAAATCATGTATGTGGTGACTAAGCATGGTATGTGATTTAAATTCAAAAAATGTTCTGAATTTGTTATAAAAGGAGTGAACTAGTGATTAAATATCCCTACCAGATTATGTGCAGTGAGACAAGAAAATATCTTGACATAAAATTAGAGCAAGAAGACAATAACATAT
Organism: Cryptotis parvus; assembly: GCA_021461705.1. Lineage (NCBI taxonomy): Eukaryota > Metazoa > Chordata > Mammalia > Eulipotyphla > Soricidae > Cryptotis > Cryptotis parvus. The sequence goes on along the minus strand of JAJIBD010004620.1, from coordinate 178,795 downwards.
TTAGTATATTTATTTTGTTCCAAGGGAAATTTTTCAGTCAATATTGAGATTTATATATTGCTATTAAATAAGAATTTATTCAAAATGTGGAGAGAATGGCATCCACAACTAGCTAGAGGAAGTAAGACACTCAAAAATTCTAGAAGGGGTAACTTCAGATTTTCCAATATTGACACTTAAAAATTGGTAAGAATAATAGAAGTTCACGTATAATAGGTATGACCTAACACTAAACGTAGAGATGGTAATATGATTGATAATCACATCTGTGATGAGAAGCCTGTGGTAGAATGGTAACCTACATTGGACTCTGGATGACCATATTCCATTTCTACTCTGCCACCTTAGAACAAAACCAAACTCCTAACATACTGTGTTTTATTCTATTCCCTGTGCCCTGTTGCTTCATTTGCTCACACCTTCTAGACTGGTTTAGTCTCTTTCTCTCTCCCTCTCCCACTTTCCCTGTTTGCCTCTTTCCCCACGTCTCTCTCCCCGACACAACCACTGCATCCCCAACCCCAACATACACACACAAACACACACAAGCACACACACAAAAACGCACACACAAGCACACACGAACACACACACAGACACACACACAAAGACACACACACAAGCACACACGAACACACACACACAGACACACACACACGTATGCACGTGCACCAAGAGACGCTTCTTATGTGGTTAATGTCTCTTCTGTTTTACCAAGTGAGTTTGTTGATCAAAATGAAGTGAGTGATAGCCAAATATGATGAATTCTTCAATCTTGATTCCATACCAAACGATTGATCCTGAGCCACCTTTGATTATTATCCCCCTTCTTGTGAGTGGTTGGTTTAGCAGTCAGCAGTGATGGGAAACTTGTGAAGAAACAAAAAGTCCTGTATTCTAGAGAAACCTCAGGAAGAAATGTTTTCCTCTATATGTTGATGAGCCTTCATATATATATGAAGGTTTGGTATTTTGAGACCCAAACCTCCTTTGTGGAGTTGGGATATAGAAAGTGCCAGAAGTGGTGTGTACCTACTACTGTAAAAATAGTATTTGGGAAACAACGGGAAAAACATTTATAAATGTGTGAGAGAGGTGTTTTCCTTTGTCTTTTTTGGAAAGGGGAGGTAATTATAATTAGGAAGAAGTATCACTTCACTTGTATCACTTGTCTTCCCTTTGTTCATCGATTTGCTTGAGTGGGCACCAGTAACATCGTATGTCCAGTCACGTGCTAGTGTATCCCAAGAGCGTCTGCTTGCTCCAGGAACACGAAGAGTCTCAGACTATCGTTACTGGTTTTTGGCATATCAAATATGACATGAGTAGCTTGCAAGGCTCTGCCAAAAAAAAGAAGAAACATATGAAAAAACAAACAACAACTCTAAGCTAAGAACTCTCAAATCTCCTATTTTACCTGTACAACTAGTCTCAGACTGTTATAGAGAACTTCTAACACTTTGTTACAGGTAAGTTATGGCAAACTGTCATAGGGCAGCTATAAGAAAGCATTAGAAACCATGATTATTTTGTAAACCACACTGATGGTGTTCAGTCTAGTTAAAAATACACCCATTAGGGGCCAGAGCGATAATCCAGCAGGTAGGGTTTTGCCTTGTATGCAGCCAACCTGGGTTCGATTCCTGGCATCCCACTTGGTCCCTTGAGCTCCGCCAGGAGTAATTCCTGAGTACAGAGCCAGGAGTAACCCCTGACCATCGCCAGGTGAGACCCAAAAATTTTTTAAAAAATACACCTGTTAAATAATTTTCTGCTAGAGTATTTATCAAGTTTCTTTTATTCAGTTAAGGTAGTTTGACTGAAGGAAGCTCTTAGGTATGTAATACTGAAAGATAGATTTGCTTATATGTATTGTGAGGAGTGGAAGTTACTGTGTGCCCTAAGGGAAGTTATTCTGAAACTTCTCAAGGGTCCTCTTGGTGTTTGGTCACGAGTCAGAGGAGCTGCAAAATGAGTTTGACATTGGAGAAAGATATAGCAATGGGTCTTAAATAAATTGACAACAGCACGGCAGAGCCTGGCAAGCTACCCGTGTCGTATTTGATATGCCAAATACCAGTAACAATGATAGACCTCATTCCCATGACCTGATGGAATGGTTTGAGGCTCTTTATGTTCCGGGAGCAAGCAGGTGCCCTTGGGCTCTACTAGCATGAGACAGGACATATGGAGATGTTACTGGTGCCCGCCGAGCAAATCGATGAACGGGAAGACAGTGATACAGTGATATTAACATCAAGTAGATATATGCAGAGACTCACAGACATGGGGCAGAGCTGCTACTGGCTCTCCCTGTGTCCAGCCGATCATGATCACGAGGTGACCCTCTTTTCAGAACTCCATTCAGCAGAAGAGCTGATCACAGCCCAGCTCATCCAGACCCACCCTGCAGCAGTCTTTTTCAAGTCCTGCCCAGGTATGCTGATGCAGAGACTCACAGACATGGGGCAGAGCTGCTACCGGCTCTCCCTGTGCCCAGCCAATCATGAGGCACCCAGGAGGGATGGCGGGTTCTAGCCCTGGCCCGCCACCACAGCAGAGCCTAGTAAGAAGCCAGACAATCCCCCCCACTCCATGAGGGCCGCCAGACTTCCCATCCAGACTTCCCTTTCGTCAGAACTCCACCCAGCAGAAGGGTCTATCACAGCGGGGCTCGCATGGCCGCTTGCGGGCACGTGGTTCATCAATAATGCTGAAGATCAGAGGTGACTACAAGAGTATGCCACCCGCACAGCAGAGCCTGTCAGATCCTGGCAAGCTACCCGTGTCGTATTTGATATGCCAAATACCACTAGCAATTATCAACCTCATTCCCATGACCTGATGGAATGGTTTGAGGCTCTTGATGTTACTGGAGCAAGCAGATGCCCTTGGGCTCTAGTAGTTTGAGACAGGACATATGGACACCATATGTTATTGGTGCCCACTTGAGCAAATCGATGATGAACGGGGAGATAGTGATATATTTATTAAATCTTAATACCATATATGTGGTGGTACCACAGGGGAAAAAAAGATAAAAGTCAATAGGAATGGTGAGATTTGAAAGCTTACATACATTAATATGGTAAGGAGAAAAGATCTCAGTCTTCAAGGAGGAGTAATTGTTCAGAAAATAATGAACCTTCGGGACCACACTGGGAGGTGTGAGAGGTCCAGATAGATTTGAACTGTGTTATCTACTACTAGATATTGTTTGAAGACTCTGGCCCAGTTAGTGAAATGCTCCATGGCAGATATTCATGACAGTTCAGTTCCTTTTGGCAAATGGGGCTTTAGTTAAGAGGAATTCAGAGAAAACTTTTTTGCTACATCTGCTGTTTTTTGGTTTGTTTGGTGTCCACACCTAGAGATACTGTGGGATTTATCCTGGCTCAGCACTCAGAAATTATTCCTGGCATTGTTTAGGGAACTATATGGGATTTAAGTAAGTCCCATAAGTAAGTCTCATGAAAGGAAAGCACCCAACTATGGCTCCGGCCCCTGCATTTATTGCATTGTAAATGTTCTAGCTCAAAATAATCCTTAGGCCAAGGAAACATTCTAGCTGCAAGGTAAAAAACAAAATAGGCTAGAAAGTTCCCTACTACAAAAATTAGTGTTAATTGTTTTATGTGTTGTGCACATTTTATTGCTTGGAAGGAATGTGCTTATGAAGGGGTTTAAATTGAAATAGTAATAATCTTTAATTGCTCACTGCAAGTGCATTTTGCAGTCAATCAACTCTATTTTCCTCTCTTAAATGAGGATAGTTATAGGTGGCTTGGAACACTAATTGCATCCTAATATCCAATTTCCCACATAACCTCATTCTCTTAAGTGTTTACTATCTTTTTGTAGGGGATGATACTTGACAATAAAGAGGTTACAATTGTACCTGTAAAGCATTGGAAAATCTTATTACCACCCTTGAATCTCTGCAGCTGTGAACTAGCTCAGTCACAAAGAATATAAGCATTTTTTAAATATGCGTATTATTTCCTATACCTTCGAAAGTTTTACTAATTATTATATTAAAAAAATTGGATTCTGCCAAATATTAATTGAAAGATTTATCTGTACCAATTTAGTGTCTGCCTGCCTGCCTGCCTGCCTGCCTGCCTGCCTTCCTTCCTTCCTTCCTTCCTTCCTTCCTTCCTTCCTTCCTTCCTTCCTTCCTTCCTTCCTTCCTTCCTTTTTGTTTTTATTGGGTCACACGCAGTGATGCTTAAGGCCTACTCCTAGCTCTGCACTCAGGCATCACTCCTGGCAGTGCTTAGATGGGATACCAGCGATGGAACCCAGGTTGGCTACATGCAAGGCAAATGCCCTACCTACTGTACTATCTCTCCGGCCCCTGATTTTTTTCTTGATATCAGTGACATCTCAGAGTGTTTGTCTTTTTAACCAGACTTTATAACACATAACAGAATTAGCACAATTGTGATTTCAAGGCAAAGTTGAGCCCATTGCATCTGAGTACGGTTTGCACAAATTATTATCTTATAAGCAATTGATGTCTTACCATATTAATTCATAAGCAGTGCTAGATATTTCAAGGAATTTTGATGTTGTGATTGTCTTGGAATTAATAAAATGTGAATATGATTGTCTCCAAATTGTCAATATAATAATAACCATAAAGGTTAGTATAATTAAGTACAATATTAAAATAAAATTAAGAAAAACAAACATTTCCCATATTTTCTGAAGATATTGGCGAGGTTTGGGGCCACACCTTCAGGGCTCAGGGTTTACCCTGGTTTTTCTGTTCAGGGATCACTCCAGGTAGTGCTTGAGAACCATATGCAGGGCTGGGATAGACCCAGGGTCAGCCAGGTATAGGACACATTCCTTATTCCTGTAGGATCTCTAGTTCCAGAAGCTTTTATTTCTGTAGGGTCACACCTCATAATGTCTGGGGATCCCTTGGCTACCTGCTGATTTAAGGATGGGGACTCAGGGCCAGGAGTTGAACTGACGGTCTTCCACATGCTGAGTCTTCTGGTATTTTTATAGAGGCCTGCCCCTTTGCACTGAAGTATTTTTTTTAAGGTCTTCTAAAGTTTTTTTTTTAAAGTCTTAAGCAGCTATTAATATTTTAGTCAAAATTCACAGGCTACATGTATTGACTTAGAAAGATATGGCAGGTCTTAAAAAAATATCCTGCTATATGGCCAGAGAAATAATACAGTGTGCTATACATCATAGCACTGGGGTATTTTCCTTGTTTCGTTCTATGGTAATGAAGTCTTTCATTACCTTTCTCAATTGCTTCACTGGATTAATGCTGACTCAAAAAGAGCATTCAATGTTTATTCTTTGAGAAACATATTTTAAATGTGTAAGTATGATTGTTTTGTCAATTCTTAACTATTTGTGCAGTTATATCTCTTTATGACTAATTTATAGTCATTTCATATACTTTTCACACATTCTATTAGTCATCCACTTTATGTTAATCTAGACTGTGATACATGTGGCTTCATCACAAGTCAAAAGTCTGCTTGGTTTTTATCTAAGAGAAAGCAACATAGAATTGCAAGCCACAATGTGTAAGAGAAAGGGGAGAGACAGAGACAGAGACAGAGACAGAGACAGAGAAAGAGGCAAAGTGGCTGCCACAGAGGCAGGCTAGGGGAAGTGGGGAGGGAACTGGGGATATTGGTGGTGGGAAATGGGCACTGGTGGAGGGATGGGTGCTGGAACACTGTATGACTAAAACGCAAACATGAACATCTTTGTAATTGTGTACCTTACGGTGGTATAAAAAAAAAAAAAAGAAACCAAATAGAACTTAAGGTTGTGTTTCATGGACATAACAAATCAAGCACTGAAAAATACTTTTTGGGGGTTTGTTTTTAGCAACAAATTTTGTAGGTTGTGCCAATGTCTGCTTATTGCCATCTAGTTCTCTCTGGAGTAGTCTTGGCTACTGTTGAGAACTCTTCTCAAAACTCAATTATTCTCTGATGAAAATTGCCCATTTCTTCTGCTTCTGTTTCAAAATACTCACCAGGCTTTGTCTTGTTCATTTCTCTCTCTTTAGCCAGCAATCAGCAGAGGACCTTGCCCGTGTACCTGCCAACTCCACGAGCAATATCTTGAACAGACTGTTGGTTAGTTACGATCCCAGGATAAGGCCAAATTTTAAAGGTTTGCTTTTATTCTTTACAAAACATTCATCTTTGCAGTTAAAAATGAATTATACCTATGAAAAAAATCTTTTTGGTGATAATCAAAATAATAAAATTTCAAATTTCAAATCAAAATTGTTTTATGATGAAAATGTTCAGAGACAACCAAATTATTAATTCATTTTATATGGTTCCCATTTAAAAATGAATCTACACAATGCTATCTTGAGAATTAACCTCTTTAATGGGTTTTCTAAGTATTTGCTATTCTTAATCTGCACAATTTAAAACTTAGGTTTTGGATACAAATCTAGGTTTTATATAGAGACTATCACAATTATAACTTTTAGGATTATCATATACTCATTTAAAAATAGAGAATACCTTTGATTAATATTTAGATTCTTTTGATTTTTTGTTAGCATTTCATATTAATTAAAAAAATACTTCCCTCTACCCCTTTGCTACAAAATGATGTATAGATTTTTTAAAAGAATGCTAAAACTTTCTGAATAAAGTTAGTTATCTTTTCTACATTGTTTTCACTTCAACAAAATAAATCATCTTTCAAACGCTAAATGATACTTAGAATAAACATTGTAAGATTGTATATCTATGCAAATGTTTTACTTTTCTTTCTTTTGTTTTTATGTTTATTTTTTCCAGTTGATGAGTGATATGACAGAAATTTTTTCCTATAGAATATTTTATAGGAAAAAAAATCTCATCTAGAAAATGAATCCTTGTTGCTGGCTACAGACAGGTATTAATGTAGAGCAGATCAACATTATAAAGCTTGTTTTTTTTCTTTTTTCTAAAAAAAATCAGCAGCTGCTTCTAGTCAACTGAAGTTATACAACTATGTTGTAAAAACAGAGGTTTTTGTTCATTATCAGGAGCTATTCGGTTACTTTCAACAACAGCCGTGGTCCAGCTTGTCACATGTCTAGCATATATTGATTCACCACCTGTTTTTCATCAGTCAGTGGTTATATGGCTAAAAGGCTAAGTTCACATTTTCCCTTCCCTTTGTTAGCTCAACCAGCAGCCACAAAGAATAAAGAAAAAAAAAATAAAATTTCAAAATTATACCTTAGTGTCTCTCTGTGAACTTTTAAATTATATCCCAACAGGTCAGGCAAATGAATCTTTATAATGATTCTGTGTTATATATATATCTTATTATAAACTTTGTATTTTTTATGAAATAATAATATAGTGATTGTAAATAAAAGTGTACTTAATATTGCCTCATCAATGAAATCCAAAATTATTTAAGGTATTCATAAATACAAAAGTTAAATCATATATTCAAATAATTTTTAAAGGAATGATTCCTATTTGATTCTAGTGACTGCACTAAACCAATTTAGATGTTTCATGGTAAGTATATTTTTTCAAAGAGTTTGCAATCTGAGATAAATATTTATGAATACCATTGTAAAAAGAACATAATTTTTGATTTGTATTAGTATCCAAATTCAGAAAATTGATTTACTATAAATTGTAAATATGGGTATTTATATAATATATACACAATTTTGTATCCTATTTGAATTATAAAAAGATATACAAATCAAATAAATTAGCCATAAATGGAGTATGATTCTGTTTAAAATCTTTACAATACTGACTGTAGCTAAATTTTTATTCATAGGCATTCCTGTTGATGTAGTAGTCAATATTTTTATCAACAGCTTTGGATCCATTCAAGAGACAACAATGGTAAGAAAATTAACTTATTAATTTGTTATTAAAATTTTAACTAATGATAGCAAGCTGCTTGTGTTGTATTTGACATGCCAAATGCCAGTAACAATTATATTAGGTCATTCCCATGACCTAATATAATGATTTTTAGGCTCTTTATGTTCCTGTAGCAAGCCGATGCCCTTTGCTCTACTGGCATGAGACAGGACATATGGAGATATTACTGGTGCCCGCTCTAGCAAATAGATGATTAACGGGAAGATCGTGATCGTGATCGTGATTAGTGAGAGCAACATTAAATCTGAAACAAGAAAAAAAAAGGAATAAGCTTAAAATATGCTTTTCTCTAGTGTAAAATGACCTAAATCTCAGGTTTGGTTAAGTCAGTGACATTATTGCCTGTAATAATTTGAGATTTAAATTTAGTCTTTGCGTGTTTTTTTTTGGGGGTGGGGGAATGTACACCCAGAATGATGCTCAGGGATTACTCCTGGCTCTGCATTCAAAGTTCATTCCTGGTGGACTCAGGGGAACATATGGGTGCCTGGAATCAAGCCCAGCTGGTCACATGCAAGGGAAGTGCTCTGCCTGCTGTACTGTCGCTCCAGCCAAATCTAGATTTACTATTTGCATTAAGATTTCAGAGGTGGAAGAATGATTAATTGCTGTCAACAACTAATGAGATACAATATGGAAAAGAATTTATGCAATACATACTCTGGAGTAAACCATGTCCCCCAAATCACCCCCAGCCAATATCTTCGTATGGCTGAGGATTCAGAGCATTTTATTGATAGCAGTTACTTTTTCTTCACTGAGGATAATCATCGTACTCTCTGTGTTAATTTTGTGATACTTGGAATAGAACGTTGTAAAATTCAAAGAGAGTAATCAATATTTATATAATAAGACAATGAAGTTGTTGCAAACATTATTTATATAGGGAAAAGGTTAATGAGGACCAGAAAGGGGTGCGTGCTAGGTAGGTTCTGTGTGGAAAGGAAAACATGGACACTGACTCGTCCCTTAGAAACACAGATCTCACTTTTGAGGTCTAGACTAATAGATTTATGCCCATTTGGAAAAAGCCACATGTTGAAATGATACTGCATGTGAGCAAAAGGACCACACAAAATTTTTTTTTGAGATACTTATGCTTAAAGCACAGTCGTTGTTTTCAGTTAATGTTCCAGATTAGAGGAATAATAATTTTAAAATATTTGATCCTTTGTTCTTAGAGGCAGCAAAGCATGTTATAAAAAACCTGTGTGTCATGTTTAATTTATACCTAGTTTTGTGTCTGTACTGAGAATGGTTTGTATTTTTTGGTAGGAGTATCATTTTCCTCTAAATTATTGATTTGCAGACAGCATGGGAGAATTTTTGAAAGAGAATTTTGAGACTTATTTGAAAGAATTATTTGAAGTTAGATAATAGTTTTAGAGAATAAAACTATTATTTAAGATCTGTAATAAGATCTTAAGAATCATGTCCAAAATTTAATTCTAGTGATTTTTTACCTTAAGACCAACAACATACAACATAGATCAGTAGAAGATGCTCTGAAAGAAGACATTGACGACTCTAAAATCACACAAGACACTAGTGTCATGCTCATTATTTGTAAATGCTGTTAGTCTGTTCAAACTCTTTGCTTGACAGAAGTACATTTTTTTTTCCCACAAATTGACCCTTTAAGGGAATTTTCTTTGGTCTCAGTTCTATGTTCTCTTTCATGGCACCCATCATGCTAAAATACCTGTGTGAGTTGTTAACAGCATTGAAAACATCTCTACACTGTCTTGCATTTTGGGGCAGCTCATGAAAGGATTATTTCACCCTCATAAATCTGATTGCATTATGACTCAGTAGTAATCATTAATATGTATATTATTTAAGAATTATTGAACATCTTCCAAATATAAAGCACCTAAACTTTACTAAGTTATAGTAGTCTAACTCACAGTTCTATTGAGTTAAACATGGTGGGGGAACAAGATGTTAGAAAGGATATAATTTTCCTACCATTTATTTGAGGATTATTGTAAAATATTTCATCATAATTACTAACATAATCTCCTTATTCTCCTGCTCAAACTCATCACATTGGCTAGAGAACCAAAGTACTTAGTTCTGGGAAGAAATCCAGCCAGGATTTTTTCTTTAATTTTTGGTTCACACCCAGTGACTCTCAGGTCTTACTTCTGGCTCTTTGCTCAGGAATTGCTCCTGGTGGTGCTCAGGGCACTGAACCCCAGTCAGCAGCATGCAAGGCACATGCCCTACTCTCTGTGCTATCACTCTGGCCCCTCCAGCAAGTTCTTATCATGAAGTCTTGGCTCTACTGTTTATCTTGAATGTCTTATCTCTTAATCAGAGCTTTCATAGTGACTCTGATTCACTTTGTGCCCTTTTCAATCCGGGTCTTTCATCTTTATCATTTGTCTGTTAATTAAAACCCTCATTATTGAAGTAATGACAACTTCATTATTGAAGTAAACCATTCTGTGTGTATTTGATTTGTTTTCTAATTAACTAGAATCATTTCCAAGCCAGGAATGCTAACATACCTCTTTGTTTTACATAAAATTCAGCAACAGTAGATATCAACTAAATGGTGATTATATGAAGATGATTTTTTACATTTCTAATGTCAATCGTACAGTAAAAATGTAAATTCTGTTCTTTTCCTTGCATGAAGTGAATCAAAATAGTCAAAAAGAATTGGCAGAAAAAGTTAAACTTATAAGCCCTGTTAGACCAATGATGAATTGTTACTTGGTTAAATAATTGCTTGACTGTTATTACTCTAGAGTATTAATTTTGGAATTAATAAATATTATCCCAAAAAGTCACATAATTTATAATTGCTGTTTCTTTTCAGAAATAACCTATGTGTAAAGCAGTCTGCTTTTTACACTGCACAGAGCAGGCAAAGTCCAGGTATTAGAATCAGAGCCATACAGATCAAATACTTCTAATGTTTTCTTACGTTGTCATAATTTTAATTTCTTTCTTTGCAGTGTTTATTTAATAATCCCTATAAAATAAATTTTTACAACCTGAATTTTAATGCTGATAATCTTTTATAGATTTGCTTATTTCTTAAAATAAATATTTGAATACTTTATTGCATAACAGTTAAGAAAGTCACAAGCTCTTAAGATGTACAGATAGCATTAAGACGTCTTCTAAGAGGAGGAAACATGGAATCTAGACAAAACTTGTTTTTAAATGCCTGTTACAAACTGATCAGAAGTGATAATGTTGACTCATGAGGGGAATTAAAAGAACACACATATATTTTATATATATGAATATATAAAATATGTATACATATATGCATATGTATACATATATATAGACAGAAGTTGTATTAAATGATATTTTCCTTTTTCTTCCAATCACATGAGATGGGCTTACATAATTTTCCCCCATTTACTGAGACATATTTGGCAAATCAAATTATAAGCTACTTCAAGTATTTATGATAATATAAGTATACATAGATACACATGATGATTTATGGTGAAAGTATTTCTCCATAAAATTTATAATATGTCCACACTTCACATTTTATCTTTTCTTGACAGATCGAAGTTCTGGTCTTAGAAAAAATTTCAGTTCTATAATTCAATATGATTTATATAGTTGGTATTGCTATGTTGTCCATTAGCTCCACAGACTATTTATTTTATGACTGAAAGTCTGTACCATTTCACCAGCTTCTCCTGTGTCCCCTAACTCAGGCCTCTGACAACCTCTTTCCTACTTGTTTACATACTTTTTTCGTATTCACATATAAGGAGTAACAGAAGTGTTTGTTTTCCTATATTATCTTATTTCACTTAGAATAATGTCTTCCCTATTTAGTCATGTTCTTGCCAATAACAGAATTTTGGTCAATTTTTCTAAAGGCTGAATGGTAGTTATTCCATTGTATGTGTGTACCACGTTTTCTTGGTGCATTATTTTGTGAGAGCATAGGTTGATTCCATAGCTTGGCTGATGTAAAACGAAATACTGCAATTGGGTCTGGAGAAATAGCATAGCAGCTAAGTGTCTGCCTTACACACTGCCAACATAGGTTCAATCCCCAGCATATATATGATTCCCTGAGCACTACCAGCAATGATTTAGAACCAGGAGTAAGCCTTGAGCGTTTACAAGTGTGCCCCCTCGAAAAAAAATAAATGCTTGCACATGCAGACAATGATTCTATTTCCTTTGTATAAATACCCAGAAAAAATTGCTGGGTCATATGGTAGGCATTGTATTTTCTTTCTAACTTTTTTTTTCGGGGGGTGGGGGCCAGTACTGAAGCTACACACAGTAGTATTCAGGACTTACTGTCTGCCTTTGTACTCACACTCCTGGGACTGCTCCGGGGACCACATGCATTTGCTAGGAAGAGAACCAAGGTTGAAGGTATAAAGCCAGAACCTTAACTCTGAACTATCTTTGTGGCCCTTGGTAGTTCTGTATCAGTGTTTCTTTTTTTAATTTTTTTTCTACTACTGTGAGATGTACAGTTACAAAAGTTGTTCATATTTGGGCTTCAGCCATACAGTGTTCCAGCACCCTTCCCTCCACCAGTGCCCATTTCCCACCATCAATGTCCCCTGATTGCCCCTCCCCAGCCTGAGTCTATGGCAGGAAATTTGTACTTCTCTCTCTCTCTCTCTCTTTCTCTTCCCCTCTCTCTCTCTCTCTCTCTCTCTCTCTCTCTCTCTCCCTTCTCTTACACATTGTGGCTTGCTTGCAATACATACATTTAGAGGTTATCATGTATATCCTTTTACCTACTTCCGATGCTCAGTTCTATGCTGGTATTATCACTTGTCACTTGTCTTCCCATTGTTCGTCGATTTGCTTGAGAGGGATGCCAGTAATGTCTCTATTCACTGGGAATGAGGTCCATTATTGTAACTTTTTGGCATCTTAAATACACCACAGGTAGCTTGCCAGGCTCTTCTGTGGCTCTGAGTTCATCCCAGGGGGCCCAGTCTTTTTCTATATAAGACCATCAACCGTCCAAGGCCCACGGGGCAGAGCCCTGGGTGTAGACAAGCGTATTTCCTCTTTGCCACCTGCTGATGTAGCCGGCCACCACAACCACACCTGCAACACCTTGAGGGGCCAATGCTGACATTATAATTTCCAATAATTATTAGTGCACTGTTCCTTTCTTCATATTACTTAACTTCTGACTCCCACACATTTCCAATAGGTTCTACCCACTGGGCTACATTGGCACGTGATAGGGTCCAATGGAAATGTTACTGGTGCCTGATCGAGCAAATCAATGAATAACGGATTCAAGTGATCAAGTGATCAAGTGATCTACCCACTGATAAGACCTCCTGATCCATTGGTATATTGGATATTGGATATTGGTATCATGATATTTTTTTATATCCTGCAAATAAATGCAGTCATTCTGTATCTGTCCTTTTCTCTCTGACCTTTCTGTTGCATTTCACAGCTTCCTCAGTTCACATTCCTACCAGGAACACACTGCTGGGCCCTTCTCTCCACACCCTTGCTAGCACCGTCTTGTCTTTTTTGACAAATCCCAGAGAGAATTTTTTCCTGAAAATAAAATAAGCCCAAAATTTCTAAAAAAAAAAACTTGAGAAACCAGAGAGTAGAAATGTATGTAAATACAAGAGATATCTGCTTAGGAATAGAATTGTACACAGCACTGGTCTCTAGCCATCTGCTGCAATGTGGTTGCCAGCCACAGGTGTCCGAAGATTGAAAGCAACTGGTCCACTGACTTGGTTATAACTGCCTGTTCATGGATCTGTTTGCAGAACAGGTTTGTAGTCCAAAAAGATAAAAAAGAAACACTAGTATACAGCATGTAAATCTATTTTATATTTAATGTGTTATATCACCCAATTATAGACCTCATTCCCATGACCTGAAGGAATGGTTTGAGGCTCTTCGTGTTCCTAGAGCGAGCAGATGCCCTTGGGCTACACTTGCTTGCGACAGGAAGTACGGACATGTTACTGGTGACTGCTCAAATCGATGAGCAATGGGAAGCCAAGTGATACAAGTGATCCCCCAAAGAATGAAAATTTCAAAGAATGCAAGTTATTTACCTTCATAATAATTCTCAGTGATGGTTTCTGTTTAGCATGCATTTGCCACCAATTAATATTAGATTTTACAGTAGAGAAAACTCCAAAGAAAACGAACCATTTTTGTTTAGTAATAGCCTTTTGTACTGTTGTTTCTTTGTTGTTTCTTTGATATTGCAGTAAAAACAGTTTCTCTCAGAGAACCTCTGCAATAAGAAGTCCTAAAATTTGGGAAGCTTCAACATTAGCTGACATGTTCCTCTCTAATTCAAACCTTTCTCCCTGAACCTGCTGTTACATATTCCAGAAAGCCTGGGGCAGATGGAGTGGATGGGGTTAAGGGACTATAAATAACTCGGAGTCAGGTGGCCAACAGATATAGGCAGCTCCTGGAAGGCGAAGGCTACTTATTCCTCTGACGGATAAAGTTGATGATCAAAGATAGTCAAGGCTATGGACCTCACATTGTTCATAGGGAATTTTTACCATTTGGAAAACAATTTTTCCCCATTTAATCAGTTTTTTTAATTCTTAATTAAGTTGCTGAATATTACTGTAATTTAAGGTTGATCTGGCATTTATTCACAAACCATCATGGAGAAGAATGAAAGCTTCTGCTTGTTTATGGACTCATGTATAGCCCCATAGTTCCAATTTCTCAATTTTTGCATCCATTTGAGTTATTTTACCTTGTCTTTTTTGGAGGGTGCCATTTTGGGGTTGGGGTACCCTGTGGTGCTCAGGGCCTTCTGCCTGTTCTTAGTTTCACACCTAGCAGAGTTTGGGATTCCACATGTGAATCCAGGGATCAACGTAGGGTGAGCCACATGCAACACAAGTGTCTTAGCCCCTGTACTATTGCTCTAACTATTGTGGATGGTATTCTAATTAATCCAACAAATGGTATATGCTGACAATAATAGTAGCATCACCAAAATTTTCAAAGGTAATAATTCTATTTTGACATTGCTACAGCAGTAGCTTCAAATCTTACCAGCTTTTGGGATAATCTTGTGACAGTAGAAAGAAGAACATTCAAACCAATGAGAAATGGTTTGTTAGAAACTAGTTGATATCTGTTCTGTTTATGCTTATACATATCAGCTTTCCATTCAATTCTTACATTTGACAAAATCAGTGGGATTTTCATAATTGAAACTGCAAATTATTGTACTCATGGGGAAAAGCGGTACTGTAGTTTATTGTAATAATATCAACACAGGAACTTCGCTTCATTGGAAATACATTCAAGTTCTTTAATCGGAATTAAAAGTACTTGCTTTCTTTAGTTTGGGCATGTATGGTAATTATGCTGAATTTCTCTAGCCCTGTAATGCATAATTATGCCAAACTTTCTATTACTTTCAGGTGCATAGTTTTGTATTTGTCTTAAACTTTCACCTCTTTTGAACAATACGGTTGAGCCTGTCAAGAAAATAAATCATATTTAGGTTAATCCTCAAAAAATATAACTAAAGTTTTTAGCAATTTCTCATCTTTATTATTTTAAAAGCAATTTGTTTTATATTTTAATTCTGTATATATGTTTTAAACACATTCTTTAAAAACTTATCTTGTTCCTTTTTTATGCTTGTTATTTTTGGTAAGTTTTTGGCAAGATTTATTACAGAATTATGTAGACAGGCTTTTCAGGTTTCATTGTTTGGGGGCTACACCCAACAGAGCTCAGGGCTTTCTGCTGGTTCTTTGCTCAGGAATCACTCCCAGTGGAACCATATGAGTTGCTGGGAATAGAACCCCTGGTCTGCCTCACGCAAGGCAAATAACCTACCCACTGTACTATCTGTCTGACTTCTATATTTAAAAAATGGAAACATTAAAATGGTTTTATATTCATTTCTTCTGTTATTCAGCCCTGTTATATAGGTCTTGTATCCTGTCTATGCGACTAAATAAGAATTCTTCAATATTGGCCGTTCTCTAATTTCTAAAACTGTGAATATTGTTTCACAAGGTTGAAGGAATTGCACGCCTGATTGACTTAAGATCTTTCAAAGTCGTGTTTTTGATTTTGTTTTTGTTATTCCTGTGGGATTAATAAAATCACAAGTGTCCTTAGGAAGGGAAGTAAAAAGGACAGGGTAGTGGATTGCAGGAGAGAGAATTTGAAATTGGATGAGCAAGGCAGAGATCAGCTATTCAGGGTGGCCTCTTCAGGCTCATGAAAGCACTGAATTGAATTCTCATCTCAGGGCTTCCAGAGGGAACCAGACCAAACACACTAACTTCAGTCCTGTGAAACCAATTTTGATACCTTGAATTCCTTGACTGTGAAATAATGTGCGATTGATTAAGCCCCAACATTTGTTGGTAACTTTGTGTAGTAGCAAAAAGAAACTCATACTCAGGGTGATGAAGACTTGTCAATATTTTTCTTCAAACTTGTCAAGGGTTGTTATTACACTTAAACTTTTACAACTGCTATAGGAGGGTTGTCTATACACCTGTTCTCATAGTTGAAACCACCAAATTGATTGGTTGTTTTCTAAGTCAGTGGTTACTAAGAGCTGTCATTCACTAATGGTAATAATAATACATTGTTTGAAAGAGAAACTGTGCTTTAGTCGTTCAAAAGTCCAATATTTATGTCTCTTTGGACAAAACAATTTAGCTTAATAGTGTAATTCAACATGACTACTTTTTCTCTTTACCTTTTGCTTTCCAGAAATAGTCCTTATCAGTGTTAGTGACTGATCACACATTCTAGAGTATTATATTGGGCAACAAAGTAGAATAAGAAAGATCAAAGCCTTTTTTCTCTAGGAATGTTTCATTCTTATTGATCATTGTGGGGAAAAAATTAGGTGTAAATAATGCCAGACAAATAATTAAACTTGTCAAAATGTCAGAAAATAATTTATTCATTCCTGTATTTAATGGACATTATTTGGGCAGTTGTTATATATCTAGTCCCACAGAATACTGATTTTCAACTTGCTAATTTCATGTGGCACCATTGTACCATGTAGCAGAATCTTCAGTTACATAGTCAAAATTAGTATTGGTTTAGAAAGTGTTTATTATAAGGCATTATTTAAATATTTAAATGAAAACTTTATAAAATAACATATAAAGAAAAAATACTAAAATATTGCCCGAGAATTTTATTGAAATCTTAACTTAAAAATTCTTTAATGATACTTTTAAATTTACTAATGACTACACTGAAATCCTTTACAACCAAACTTCTAACAGTTCTCTTGCCAAAACTTTAAAATGCTGCCAGATGCTACCAGAACTAATCTTTATTTCTTTGAATGTTTATTTTTAAATAATAAAATAAAAGAAATGAATAAGTTAAAGATTAAATATGTGAGAGTTCAAAATGATAAGTAATGAGAAGAGTTAACAATATAAAAAAGTATAAATTAAAGCCTATTATTAAATTTTCAGTAATGTAGCTTTTCAAGTTTTAGTGTTTAGTTGTAAAATAGTATAATTGCTTCAAAGAAATAGTTTAATTTGGGTGTTAATTGGTATGACAGATTTTGGAGAACATTAATTTTCCATATAATGACTCTTAGTGAGCTATTTGGAATGAACAATAAATAGTATTTGTCTAGTTATTTAAAAACAATTAAGTAATTTCCCACTGATAAAAAGAAGCCTGTTTCTGATATTTGTTAATTGAGCTAAACTGTTGTGCTGAATAATTGAAAATTAAAATAAATAGGTTTAAAAAGATATTTATAGTAATATGAGAGCATTTGAAATGCCAATAATTGTTATTACCTAGAAATACTTAGAAGGCATTAATTAAAGCATACTAACATTATTCTTTTTTTTTTATTGGAAGTTGATCTCAAACTTTTAAAATGTAAAGTTATCAAACACTCCAAGATATATATTAACTAACTAAAACAATACTCAAAATGGTAAATAGGTACCATTTACCATTAAGAAAACATCTTTTGAGATATTTTCATAGCAGAATGATAACAGACAATGACCAATAATGGTACAACACTGAAAGCAACATTTTGAAGATGCGCATTGTAATATAACATGGGGTGCCACTTAAAAAATACCATATATATTGGGTTAGAAGAGTTCAAATGGTGGACCTCATGCTAAGCATGCATGAAACTCTGTTACTGCATGGCCCCAAGAACTGCTAGTATAGTCCTTGTGAGCCATGGAGAACTGCAAACAGAAGTTCCTACAAAAGATTCTGTTTGTGAAATGACTCATAATAGAGACTCAGGTCTTACGTGGAATAACATATGGTATGAGCGTGCACTAGTCCAACTAAAAGCAGCAAGAATTCAGGAGAAACTTAGATAATAATTTAGCACCACTCTGGGTAACAAAATTTCTTATTACCTGAATCATTAGCAAAAAAAGTTGTCCTGTTCAATTTTTTAATCCTCAGCCACTTTGTATCATATGCTGCTCTATCAAAACCATTTGTGCTAAAAATCTTCAGTGATTTGCTCATTTGCTGAAAGTGTTTAGTTTTATTCGACTTGGCCCTTTTTGGAACTTGTTGACATTGAACTGTCTCAAGCTTTTGCTCTCTTGATTGAGTGTAATCACATTCTCATGATTTTCTTTGTCCTTAGTTTTCTAGTCAATCACTTAAAAGCATGCCCCCTCCCGAATTATTTTAATGCCTTAAAGTCCCATTCTAAAAAGTACTAGTGGACAAACTACTTTAGTTCTGACTTTTTTTGGAGTCTTTTTCTGGGTTCATTTATGTTGCAAAATTTATCATAAATTGATTCTGCAGTGTATATTGTAATGTCACGTCTCTGTTATTTTTCTCTTTCTGTGTCTCTGTCTCTCTCTCCTTTCTTTGTGTGCATTGTGGTTTGCAATACAGACACTGAAGGATTATACCACATATATGTATATGTATACATATATATATATCCCTTACCTACTTTGAATATTGAGTTCTAGTCTAGCACTACTATTTCCAAGTACTATTGTTAAACTGCTTCCTTCTATATCTTACCTACCCTTCTCTCCCCACACACAAATGGTAGACTCCAACCATTGATATAGCCTCCATGTCCTTGTTTTCCCTGGCCTTGGACATTAGTCTCATACTAGTTTTTTATATCCCACAAATGATGCAGTCATTCTGTATCTGTCCTTTTCCTTCCGATTCATTTCACTCAGCCTGATGTTTCCCATGTCATCCATTTATGGGCAAGCTTCATGACTTCATTTTTCCTAACAGAAGCATAGTATTCCATATGTCAATGTTACATGGTTTCTTTATCCAGTGATTTGTTCTCGGGCACAGATCACTGGATAAAGATTTTGTCCAGATTCTGATTATTGTGAATAGTGCTGCAATGAACATATAGCTACACATGGTGTTTCTACTGTGTGTTTTTTGGTCCCCATTGTATATTACCATAAAGCGATATTGCTGGGTCAAATGGGAGCTCAAGTTCTAATTTTTTGGAAGAATGTTCATATTGTTTCCCCAAAAGGCTGGACAAGTAGACATTCCAGCCAGCAATGAAGGAGAGACCATTTTGCCCCACATTGTACCAGCACTGTTGTGCTTGTTCGCTTTGATAACTGCCAGTCTCTGTGGTATAAGATGATACAGCATTGTTGTTTTGATTTGCATCTCCCTGATGATTTGTGATGAAGGACATTCTTTTATACACCATTTGACCATTTGAATGGAAGTTTCTGTTTATTTCTTCTCCCCATTTTTTTTCAATTGGATTGGATATTTTCTCCTGTAAAGTTCTACCAGTGACTTATATATACTGGATACATATGTATCCCACAAATCCTGGATACTTATATATCCCTTATCATGTGATTAATTAGTAAATATTCTTTCCCAATCTGTGGGTTGTCTTTGCAGCTTGGTCACTGTTTCTTTTGAGGTGAAAAAGCTTCTTAGTTTCATGTAGTCCCATTTGCTTATCTTTACTTCCACTGCTTGGTCAGTGGTGTTTCATCTTTTGGAGATGCCTTTAGTTTCAATGTCCTGGTGGGTTTTGCCTATGCTTTCATCCATGTGACTTATGGATTCAGGTTGATGTTGAGGTCTTTAACTATTTGATCAGATGGGGTTATAGAAGTCTGCCTTCAGTGTTTGCATGTAGTTGTCCAGTTTTCATAGCACCACTCTCTAAAGAGGCTTTCCTTGCTCCATTTCATATTTATTGATCCCTTATCAAAAAATTAAGTGATCATACATTTGAGGGTGTGTGTGAGAATATTTAAGTCTATTCCATTGGTCTGTTGGTCTGTCTTTATTCTAGCACCATGCTTTTTAAGTCACTACTGCCTGTAATACAGTTTGTAATTGGGGAAGGTGATGCATCCCATATTCTTTTTCCTAAAGCTGCTTTAGGTATTCATGTGGGTTTGTTGTTTTATGAGAATTTAGAGAGTATTTGATCAATTTCTTTGAAAAATGTCATGGGTACTTTTATAGGAATTGTGTTGAATCTGAATAATGCTTTGGGGAGCGTTGCCATTTTGACAACGTTAATTCTTCCAATACAAGAGCAGGGTATGTGTTACCATTTCCTCATGTCCTCTTTTAGTAGCCTATTGTAGTTTTCTTTGTACAGGTCTTTTATGATCTTGGTTAAGCTTATTCTGAACTACTTGATTTTCTGAGGCCTAATTTTGAATGGGATTGTTTTTCTAATATCACTTTCTTCTCTTTTGTTATTTGTATATAGGCAAGCCACAGAATTTTGGGTACTGGGGCGGAGTAAAAGTTCAGCGGGTAGGGCATTTGCCTAGCACGCAGCCACCTGTGCCGGCCTGGGTTCGATCCCCGGTATCCCATATGGTCCCCCAAGCACTGCCAGGAGTAATTCCTGAGTGAAGAGCCAGGAGTAACCCCTGAGTAAACAGCCAGGAATAACCCCTGAGCATCGCCGGTGTGACCCAAAAAGCAAAAAAAAAAAAAAAGAATTTTGGGTACTGATTTTGTCACCTGACACTAAATATCTATTGTTTCTAGGAGTTTTTTGGTAGAGACTTTAGGGCTCTCTAAGCATAGTATGTCATCTGCAAAATGTGATAACTTGACTTCTTCCTTTCCTATCTGGATGCCCTTAATATCTTTTTCTTCTCTTATTGCTATGGCAAGTACTTCCAGGACTATACTGAATAGCAGTGGCAAGAGTAGACAACAGTGTCTTGTCCCAGTCTTAGGGCAATGACTTTCAGTTTTTTTCCCATTGAGAATAATGCTTTCTTTGGGCTTGTGGTAGATGGTTTTGACTATACTGAGGAAAGTTCCTTCAAATCCCATTTTGTTGCGGATTTTTCATGAAGTATTGCATCTCATCAAATGCTTTCTCTGCATCTATTGATACAATCATATGGCTTTTAATTTTCTTTTATTGATATGATGTTTTATGTTGATTGAACATGTTTTATTGATATGATGTTTTATGTTGATTGAATATGCTGATGTTAAGTCATCCTTGCATCTCTGGATGACTCCTACTTGGTAATGGTGATACATATTTTAGAATGTTAATTATAGTATTTTGCCTTAGATGTTCATTCACAAAAGTATTCATGCTATGGATTTTATGTGAATAACTATCACATATGACCACCAGCAAAGTATACAAGACTCTCTACCATGATCTTATGTTATCTTAAGTCCACTCATCCACACCTCCCCTATCCTCTATAATTGCCATTCTCAGTTCTGTAATATGGGGCCAAGAATTTGTCCTCTTTTGAAATGTTGCATTTCCTTTTCTTGTTTCACAGATGAGTGGCATCATCTGGACTTTGTCTTTTGCCCGATTTATTGACATAACATGACACCCTCAAATTCTATCCAAATTGTTGTGAACTCCATAATTTCAACATTTCTTCTACTATCCTAGTATTGTGTTGTGTACATATGCCATAGCTTATGTATCTATTATTGTCAGTGAACATGAAACAATATTTGGGCTAGTTCTATATACTGATTATTGTACTCAGTGCTGCAGTGACAAAGGTGTGCATAATCTTTTGATTTAATGGGTTTTTTTGTTTGCTTGGGGGTAGATGTCAGGAAATGGAATATCTGGGTCATATGGAAGTTCTACATCAAGGAAAATATAGGCAGAACTTTTGAGGAATTGGAACTGAGAAATTATGTCAATGATTTGATTATAATGGCAAAGACAGAAGAGAAGAATTAAACAGTTGGACTACATCGAGTCACATTATTTTATGTGGCAAAAGAAAACCTTGGCTAATTTTTAAAAATATTTTATTATACCACCGTGAAATATACAGTTACAAAGATGTTCATAAGATGTTCATATTTGGGTTTCAGTCATACAATGTTCCAGCAACCATACCTCCACCAGTGAAAACTTTGGCTAATTTTAAAAAATCTATGCGATGGGAGAAAAATATCAGATAAAGGGCTAATATCCAAATTATATTAAACAGTCACCAAACTCAATGCCAAAAAATAATAATCCCATAAAAATAGGGAAGGGAACTCAAAATAGCTCAAAAACTAGATATTGAGCTCCCATTTGACCCAGCAATACCACTCCTGGGAATATACCCTGGAGACCCAACAACACATAGCAGAAACACTATCTGTACTTCTTTATTCATCACTGTGCTATTCACGATAGCTAGAATCTGAAACAACCTAAGTGCCAGAGAAGAGAGGACTGGCTAAAGAAACGGTGGTACATCTACACAATGGAACACTATGCAGCTGTCAGAAAAGATGAGATTATGAAATTTACCTGCAAATGGATGGACATGGAAATTATCATGCTCAGTGAAATTAGTCAGAAGGAAAAGGACAGATATAAAATGACTGCATTCATTAATGGGATATGAATATATACCAGTGTTTTACTAAGTGTGGGAACTCATAATGGCAGACTAGACTAGACCTCACCATTAAATATACACAAAGAGACTTACATGATAAACCCTAAATGTCTGCAAGGCTAGCCGCAATGTGTAAAAGAAGAGGGACAGAGACAGACAGACAGACAGAGAGGGAGAGAGAGAGAGAGAGAGAGAGAGAGAGAGAGAGAGAGAGAGACAGAGACAGAGACAGAGACAGAGACAGAGACAGAGACAGACAGAGAGAGGGAAAGAGAGGAAAAGAGGTACCTGCTATTGAGGCAGCCTGAGGGTGGGCGGGAGGGGGTGTGGGTACATTTGTGGTGGGAATGGGGCACTGGTGGAGGGATGGGTGCTGGAATACTGTATTACCAAGAACCAATTATAAACACCTTTGTAATTGTATGTATCACAGTGGTATAATAATTTTTTAAATGCAAGCAGAAATAACAGATATTAAAAAATGTGGTAGATAAAATAAAAAACTCATTGGAAGGCCTTCGCATCAGATTAACAGCCACTGAGGACAGATATAAAAAATAGGGAGGGAAAAAAGACATGGCCATGAAGAGCGCAAATGGATGGTGACAAGCCAATGGAATACTATGCAGCTGTTAGGAAAAATGAAGTTATAAAATTTGCTTATAAATGGATAGACATGGAAAGGATCATATTGAGTGAAATTAGTCAAAAGGAAAGAGAGAGATATAGAATGATTGCATTTATTTGCATGACATAAATGTATCAGGTGGTCTTACCAAAAGTGGAAATTGCCACAAATGTGTGGGAGTCAGAGGTTAGGTAAGACAGAGAAGGGAACATGTGTGAATAAATGTTGAAAGGGCTAATACCAACCTAGAACTGAGCATTAAATACAGGCCAAAAACATGCACATGATGGCCTCTGAGTGTATGTAGTGCAACCCACAATGTGTAAGAGAAGGAAAAGAGAGAGAGGGAGAGAGAAAAGAGATAAAGAACCAGCCATGGAGGCAGGCTATGGGAGAGGGGAGGGAATTGGGGACATTGGTGGTGGTAAATGGGCACTGGTGGAGGGCGGGTGCTGGAACACTATGTGACCGAAACCTCTAAACATGATGAACAACGTTGTAATTGTATATCTCACGGTGGTATAATAAAATATTTAATAAAAATAGTGTTCACGGGGTGGACAGTAGTACAACAGGTAGGGTATTTGCTTGCAAGTGGCAAATCTAGTTTCAGTTGCCGGCATCCGGTATGTACCCCTGCCCCAGTCTGCCAGCTATGTTTCCTGAGTGCCCAGGCAGGAGTAACTCCTAAATATTACAAGGTGTGGCCCCAAAACCTAATCAAACGAACAGAATAAAACAAGTGTAAGGACTACTCAGAAAACATGGTGTATGCTACCCACTGAAAGAAACTGTAAAATAAGTATTCCTCATCTTGTTTTGTAAGAGAAATGCAAGTCAAAGTGAGAATCATATATCCTGTCCATTGTCACCAGTGAGAATGGTGTATATTGAAAACACTGAAAACAATCAGTGCTGACAGGGATGTAGTGAAACAGGAAACCGTCCTCATCACTGTAGGTGGCAATATTGCTTGGTTCAGCCTCTGTGGAAAACTCCAGGGAGATTTTTTTTCAACAATTGATGTTTTTATAATAGCTCTAGGTTTGTCTTTTCTAGAATATCATATACTTGTAAGCAAATAGTAGGTAGCCTCTTCAGATTTGTTTTGTTCACTTTGTAGTATGTATTTAAGGTTGTTCTGTATCTTTTCATGGTTTGGTAGCTTATTTTGTTTTATCACTGAATAATATTGCATCATATAGGCATAGCACAATGGTTTATTTATTTGACAAAGAACTGCTGAGTTGTTTCCTTACTTTTGCATTTTTGAATAAATTTGCAGTAAACCATACATGTGGTTCTCTGTACTTAAATTTTCAACTCCTTTGGGTAATATGGTTAGGCTATATTTTATTTTGTAAGGAAATGCCAGACTATCTTCCAAGTTGCATGTACCGTTTTGCATCTCCACAAGCAATTAATGAGTTCCTGTTGTTCCATATTCTCATTTGAATTATTCATCGTCAGTGTTTTTGAACCAGTGTTTCTAGGTATATTTTAATATCTTATTTTTCAATGCCCTGAAGTCATACCATGTGGATCATCTTTTCACTTACTAAAGATAGGGACAAAAAACTCATGAGCTATTGAGAGATTTCAAGGATTACAGTAATTATGGTTACGCATACCATTGCATATTTTGTTTCTATTCTTTTATCTGCTTTTTATCATCAGTTTATCAATTCAATTTACTCATATCAATTCAGTTGACAGTCGAATAGAGATCACTTCAGCAATTCTTATAGATGTCGGTTGAGTTAGCAAAATGCTGTAGACATGTCTATAGAAATGTAGAGTAGTTAGAATCAATTGATTGTGTTTGTTGATTTTCTTTTAATGCTGATGAGCAGAGTTCATAGTGACAGCTATGATCTTGGTTGAAGTTGGAAGATTCCTCCACCCCTAAATACTAGTCATAAACTCTTCTTGTTCTAGTACTGAATGCAACTTCTCAAAAGCAACGAAAACATACAATGAACATATGTTTTTCAGGACTACAGAGTTAACATCTTTTTAAGACAGAAATGGAATGATCCTAGACTAAAGCTCCCCAGTGATTTTCGTGGCTCAGATGCACTGACAGTGGATCCCACAATGTACAAGTGTCTATGGAAACCTGACTTATTTTTTGCAAATGAAAAGAGTGCCAATTTTCATGATGTCACCCAGGAAAACATCCTTCTCTTTATTTTCCGTGATGGAGATGTTCTGGTTAGCATGAGGTACTGTTAGCTTTCATATACTTATATTTAAGTTTTCCTCTTTAATTTGGTAAGTCGCAAAAAATGTCTATATCTACTGATTTCTAAGACTGCTGTCTCTACTTCCAGGTTATCTATTACTCTTTCATGTCCTTTGGACTTGACCTTGTTTCCCATGGACACACAACGTTGCAAGATGCAGTTGGAGAGCTGTATGTACATTGACCATAATGAGACTGTAGGAAGTCAGTTCATTTAACAATACGTAGGGAAAACATTATGCTGTATCTTACAGAAAAAAGAAATGGTCCAATTGAATGACTTAGATTAGAACTATGTATCAAAATCATTTATTTGTGGAAATTATAATTATTGTATTACTATATTAGATTGTATTAAGATCCATTTGTTTTTGTTTTGTATTTTTGCCACAGAATGGTACTCAGGGATTGTCCTGGTGCTGTGCTCAGGGTTTTACACCTGGCATGGATCAGGGGACCATATGTGGTGCCAGGAATTGAGCTGGGGTCCAATTCACGCAAGGCAAGAGCCGTACCTATGTACTACCTCTCTAGCCCTTTTGATTTTTTATACTAGTTTTTAATGATGTAGTTGTACATTTCTGAGTTACATCAACTGCCAACAACATTTGAGTTAATTAATCAAAAGGCTAAGGAAAAATAATGTCATAACTTAAAATGCTTTTAAGGTAAAAAGGAACAAAGCCATTTTCAGGACATAATACTAAAAAAATACCTTGTAACCTTTTATCCTACTTTTTAAATACTACCAGTATTAATGCAACTTTTTAACCCTGCCAGTAATTAATTGTCTATTGACGCATAGATAACTGATTCTTTTTTCACAAAGTTGGATTTTCTTAGTTTCTGTGATCACATATTTTTAGTTGTTATATATAAGACACAGTTTATATATATAACATATACATGAAATATATATATACATTTTCTTAGTTTCTGTGATCACATATTTTAGTTGTTATATATAAGACACATAACAACTAAAATATGTGATATATATATAAACTGTGTCTTATATGTAGCAACTAAAATATGTGATCACAGAAACTAAGAAAATGTATATATATATATATATTTCATGTATGTGTACACACACATGAAATGGGTAAAAAATTTAATTTTCTCGTATATTTCTCTTTTAAATATAAAAGTAGGGGGCTGAGGAAATAGCACTCTTAAGGGTCAGGGACCCTGATTAAACTCCAGCTTCACGTGTCCCCTCCTGACACAGCCAGACTTAGCCCAGGATCCCCTTAGCGCAGGTGAACTAAGGGGTCTTTGGCACCATAAGATATGAGTCATACTTCCTCAAAGCAATTGGCTGCATGACACAGGGAGTGGTTCCTGGCCCCTACACACTGCTTCAGATTCTGTATCTTCCCCAAATAAGTAGCATATAAAGCTTGAAAAATTAGCACCAACCTAAGCAATCCAAATACTTGGATGTTATGACTTGTTTTAGTAGTTAAAAATAATAAACATTATAGAATGTCTTGCAGTGCTTGTTAGATGGTACAAAAATGACCCAAATTTTAGTAATTTACAATATTCTTTTAATTTTACATTGTTTTTGCACTAAGTCAATTCTGTGTAACTATTATGCTAATATTTTCATTGCTGGCAAAAAATTTTAATTTACATTTTTAAGAGTAATTTCATAAAAGCCAGCTCTGTAATTTTAAAATTATTTTATGTTTACTATTTGGATTATTAAAAATTTAGAAAGAACTAATGGTTGCTTCAAACTAACATTTTAATTTTTATTTTTATTTGTAGTTGGTTATACAACTGATGATTTACGATTTATCTGGCAGTCGGGGATCCTGTTCAGTTAGAAAAAAATTGCCTTACCCCAGTTTGATATTAAAAAGGAGGATATTGAATATGGTAATTGTACAAAATACTACAAAGGCACTGGTAAGTAAAATTATTTCAATTAAAACTATGTCCTCCTTCAAAGCTTCACTTTAGTAATATTTTTCCCAAGCAGAGTAGAAGAAAACAAATAATAAATTCAGAGAATAAAGAGATAGTTCAGGAATTAAGATTCTTGCCTTAAACAAGCAGAGACCTAGTATGGTCTCTAACACTGTATCTGGTCCCCTCTAGAGCACTAGGAGTGATTCCTGAGCACTGAACCAGGAGTAATGTGCAACCCACTTAAAAAAAACCTCAACAAATTAATCAGTTGAATATTTGTCATTAGTTTATCTTTATATCCACATACTTAATGTTTCATAAAGTCATTTGTTACAGCTTAAAATTATTAGATACATTTACTTTAGTTTATATAGTTTTCTGTAAAATAAGACATTTATTTTTTTTAATTTTAGTCATAAAATTCTCCCTGATTTTTTTCGTAGTGTTACCATGAAATTCTACCTTTTTTAAAGTTCAATTTAGAGCCAAACATTATGGACATGAATGTCATTCCTATATACTCATCTGTTGTCTTTGAAGCACTATTTTTAGCTAGTGGTTGACCCAAATTCTGTATGTTAAAAGTACATCTTTATGCTGCACATAAATAAATGTGTGAAATGATTGGACACCAGTAAATATTTTTGATTTAGATTGCAGAACAAAAAAAATTAACCTCATCCATTGAACTTATTCTTTTGCAGAAGCAAAAACATTACTCAAAGCTTCCATAATGTGATTTACTTAAACTTTAAATTGACTACTTTGAGTCAAGAAAATACTATTATCTACCCACACTATAGATTGCTGAGTGTTTATTAAACAACCGTGTTATTTCATTTATAGTATTAATAAATGGATATTACATTTTCATCAGCAAAATGAAGCTTTTCATTAGTACAGCAACAAGTATATATGTATCAGGCAGTAAACCATTCAAGGGATATTCCACAATAATTTATAAGACAAAAAAAGATAGTTGAGCTAGGAACTGCCATGATGATGTCATTAAGGAAAATTATAATTTTAAATATTCTTGATATTGAGATAAAAGGGTAGAGTGAATATTTTCATATCATCACTGTTATAATAAATGCTAACACTAGGTAACTTAGAGATAAAATTTCTGTAAACATATGTTGTTAGTCTTCAAATAAATGACCATATTTTATAACATTTATACATTAATAGGACCAAAAAATGTTAGGCAACGCACTATTGATATAATTGCCATTTTGGGCCTGTGAGAAGTGGCTCCTGTAAAGCAGTCATCTTGCATGCAGCTGAGCACAGGTTGATCTCTGGCACCACACATGGTCCCCAAAGCAAAACTCAGTGTCATTCCTGAGGGAGTCAGAAATAAACCCTTTATACCTCCCAGTGTATCCGCCCAAACAGACAAAAATAATGACTTTTTAAACATAAACCTGAGCATTATTAAAATTGGACCATTAAAGTAATCAATGACGTCATATACATATTGTTTGCTATGAAACTGACAGTTTGAGTCAGTTTCTTTATATAACTTGTGAAATAGGTTAGATGTAAATTGACCATCAAATGTCAACAGATACTTGTCAAATGCACCAGTCAAGCAATTATTAGCCATAATGTGGCTTCTCGTTCATTTAATTTAAGGACAATGAGAATAGGTTTTTGTTTGATGCTTTTTGTTGTTTTTTGTTTGTTTTAATTTTCCCTTTTTATTGAGGGGGGCTGTGCAGTGGTACTCAGGGCTATTCCTAGGTTTGGTGCTCAGGAGTCACTCCCTTCAATATTCAACGGGGGTACTGGGGACTAAGCTTGGATCACTCACATGCAAAGCATGTGTGGCAGCCCTGAGTTATCTCTGCAGCTCTACTGTGGTTTTGTGTTTGAGGGCCACACCCAGCAGTGCTCAGGAGTCATTCCCACTGTATTTCTATGGGGGTGCTCCCAGAGGTACTGGGGAAAATATGCAATGCCTCAATCAAACCCAGGTTTCCTTCATATGTTCCAAAACATTGGATCTTCTCTCTGGCCCATAAGGAATTTTTTATTTTTATTATTTTTTAATATTTTATTATACCACCATGAGATACACAATTACAAAGATGCTCATAAGATGTTCATATTTGGGTTTCGGTCATACAATGTTCTAGTACCCATCCCTCCACCAGTGCCCATTTCCCACCACCAACGCCTCTGATTCCCTCCCCCCTCCCTAGCCTGCCTTTATGACAGGTTCTTTATTTCTTTCTATTTCTCTCTATCTCTTTCTCTTTTCCTTCCCTTCCACATTGTAGACTACAATACATACATTAGAATGATGTCATGTGTATTTTTTTGCCTGTATTTATTTAACGCTCAGTTCTAGGTTGGTATTAGCACTTTCGACAATTATTGGCACACTGTTCCTTTCTCTGTCTTACCTAAACTCTGATTCCCACATATTTGTGATAATTTCCACCTTTGACAAGACCTCCTCATCCATGCTTCCCCTGACCTTGGATATTGGTATCATAATATGTACATACATACATATATATATATATACATATATATATCATGCAAATAAATGCAGTTATCCTATATCTGTCTCTCTTCTTCTGGCTAATTTCACTCAACATGATCCTCTCCATGTCCATCCATTTATAGGCAAATTTTATAACTTCATTTTTCCTAACAGCTGCATAGTATGCATAAGGAATTTGTATAGCTCCTTCAGTAAGAAAACACTTAAACTCGAAAGAAACAAGACTTTAGGAGATGCTTTATTGAGTCTCATATTTGAGACTGTTTTTCAGAAATTTTATAAGTCATCACAATAATCCAATGAATTCAGCACTTTGTTTATCTGCATTTTGTACATCCAATTACTAATAAAATGCACTTGACCATGTGTGTACTTCTGGTTGATGCATTGGAATAGAGTCCAGGTTGACGTTGCTCTGCTCCCCCTTGAAATCAAGTCTATTTAAAGTCATGTGCCCAAACCAGTTTATATATGGAGGACTTCACAATGTAGACTCTAAATTGTTTTGGATAAATTTGAAATAGAATTTATGATATTTCAAACCTGATCTAGCACTGTAAACAAAGTTCACGCTGATGTTAGATCTAAGAAAAAATAAATAAGGTGTTCAGTGGTATAGAACATTTGGGGCATTGTAAGATTTATGGTAAGTAAAGGGTTTTTTTTGTGGTATTTTTATTAGGGTATGTAAGTCAGTGATACCTCATTAGTTACAGAAAATAGCAATAAAAAGTCCTGTGGCTAACATCATAATAATTGGCACTTACTATATTCACTAAAAGTTGTTTTTGTCAGCACTTATATGAATCATCAGATGGACATAAGTAAAAATTATTTCAATGTTTTGACAATATTTAGAAACACAATTACAAAACTGAATATGCAAAATATATGCAACAATTAACAATGGAATAGAGTGGAAAAACAGAACACCATAGAAATGATATGGTGGCATTGTGTCTTTGATTTGCTCAGAAAATAGCTCAACTTTACTTTGTTAAAAATTACGCTGTTTATAATTATAGAAATCACAAAGGTGGAGAACTATTTGGGGAAACAAGAACACAAAATACATAAGTTGAAATTCTGAGGTAATCATGAAATAAAACATCGCAGGAAATAGAAACTAAATTGAATTTGCAGTGAACATTTATATCAATTAGCTGCCCACCTGCCTCTCATCAATGTAACAGTATCAGGAAATGATCAAAAAGACTGAGACGTGTCTCATAAAAGTTTATGGAGCAAATCACTATAATATCCAAGCATGTATTTTACTGCTGAATGCATCAAAATCTTGTGACGTTCCTCTAGAGAGTTTTTCATAAAAATGTAGTGGAAACTTATTTCTGGAATCCAGAATGCAGCTTATTTAGTTTTTGTTTACATATAGTAAAATCATGAAAAAAAAACTTTTTACACGGCGTACTTTGCAGTAAATTTTTACAGTATTTTTTGACAACTTATACTATGTAAAAATACAAGTCATTTTCCATTTCACATGTAGTAGATGGATATAAAATGATATTAAGTGAGTAATGCTATTACAAGAGGTTTTTAAATACAAATTAAAAATTCTATTAATCTCTTTATTGTAGCAAATTATGTTTATGATAGTGCATATTTTGGGAATTTTGAACATAAGATCCTATACTAGAAAATTTTGTTGAATTGGCTTTACTGAAATTAAAATTTGAAAATTTATTTTGAAAAACTATTTCTTTCAAAAGTTTAAAAACATTTAGCACTGTTAACATTTGCACCAATTTAAGTCAGCTATTTCACTTTTTATGTTTTAGCTAGCTTTAATGTCTTTTGAATCATCTGACCAAGCAATGATTATAACACCAGAAATTGCATAATCAGAGTAATCTAATTATAGAATATGAATAGTCATTCTTTTTATAAATTTTATTAAAACCATTTGGTTTTTAAAGTACTGCTCTAGGTACAATTAATGTACTAACATCAATTTAATTAGAGTGTTTGAAGGATATATGTATATTTATATACTATTCAATAAAATAATGGAATACAAAGAAGCAAAAAAATTCTTTGCATTAAACTAAAATAGTATAAGTACTCTATATATAACTATATAGAAAGCTCTATAGATATATATGTAGACATATATATATATATATATAAATTTATATATACTTTCTAGCCTGACAAAATACTAGACAAAAACATGAGATCAGAATATTTTAACCTATAAAAAATTTTGAAGGTAAGATTATCCTTTCCAAATATTTATTCACTGTTCACTTATTTATATAAATTTTTAGAGTATTATTACACAGTTTTAGTTTTATACAAATAATTTTTTGCTTCTTGGTGTTCTATGCATAACCTTATAACATAGAATGGGAAATACTAATTGTTTAGTATATTAGAAGTTTTAGACACTAAATAATGCATTGAAAATAGCTAAGAGACCAAACATGAACTTTTTAATTTTATATCTTTTATTTGTATATCTCACGGTGGTATAATAAAATACTTAAAAAAAAAAAAAGAAAAATAGCTAAGAGAACCAGAACCTTTCCCAAATAATCTCAAACATCTGGAAATATCTCTTTTATTTCAGTACTAGGGGACTATTTGTAGAACTATTTTCTTTTCCAGGTCAAAAAAAGGCTATTATGAGGTTGCCCAAACCTGTGCATAATTTGTACCACCAGTTGATATCATGTCAGCTCAAGAATTAAACTGCGACATAATTTTTGCATTAGTTTCTCTCATAAATATGTACCACTTTCCCTCCAGTTACAGTACACCTCTGAACCTGGACAGGAGGAGAAGAAAGAATAGAGAGGAATGAGAGATATTTGCACTTTATAAAATGTTAGCTTGATTGCAAATACCTACTTTCTGTGCTTGCTAATATTGATTTGCAATACTCTTGGTAAAGTTGAATTATCTTTGTGAGTCAGTTCTAGGTAAAAATTAGAGTCTGTTGCCAAACAATTGTACCAGACAGTGTTCAATCTAGGAGTGTTTCTTTTATTAGACTTATTCTACTTTGATTTACTTCTCTGCATGTGAGTCCCTAACACCATTGGCTCTGAGCGTACCTGTGAGGGTAATGAGAATTGAAGTCCATTGCTGAGTCTCTGAACAAAGACTTAAAAGCTGAGGCACGGCCACAGTGGAGCAGCATGTGGTACCTATTTCTCAACGGCGTAACGAAACTGTGAAAGGTCAAGTGAGGCAGGGCCCATAATGTCATCCTTCGAGCCCATAAATTAGATATATTTAAAGAAAAGTTTTGGGTGTCCAATTGCCTTTCTGAAATTGCTTTCAATAGATGTGACACACTTTCAGGGCCCACAACTGTTTTCTAAATTTTGCCTGTGGGAGAGACCCTTATGCATGTACTATGTTTGCTTCTGCCAGGCTACTACACGTGTGTGGAGGTCATCTTCACGCTCAGGAGGCAGGTCGGGTTTTACATGATGGGTGTCTACGCTCCGACCCTCCTCATCGTGGTTCTCTCCTGGCTTTCTTTCTGGATCAACCCAGACGCCAGTGCAGCCAGAGTGCCCCTGGGTAAGGAATTCCTTGCTGCTCTCTCTTGTCAGAAATGATAATGTCTTCATGGATGCACTGGATTGAAACAATGAGCTGCAGCATTCAATACAACCTGTTTCCTTTCGTTTGAGACTGCCCTCAAAATCTGATAGTGCACTAGGCTTCCTCAGTGTGTTCTCTACATCACCCTCAAGTTTCTTCTCATGCTACTGGTTATATTAAATGAATCTATTCTACTTGGATTACCAGGAAATATACATATTAGCTAATGAATCTATTCTACTTGGATTACCAGGAAATATATATATTAGCTAATGAATCTATTCTACTTGGATTACCAGGAAATATACATATTAGCTAATTTTTTTCAAGAAAACTGAATGACTGAAATCCCAAATAGGGTCGACATTGAAATCAAATGATAATTTTAGTAAAAATATTTCTAATTAATATTCTATACTAAAACTCTTAATTAGGGTAGATATAATATGATTTATATTTTTTAAAGTGACACCATTATATCCTTAACATAAGTTTTTTTGTAGGCGTAGACAAAACAAGGGCTGGTTACTAGATCCTCCAATTTGTTTATTTTTGTACTCTGTGGCATAGAAACATCATTACTCCAATGTGAAAACTGCATCAGGATTGGTATAAATTTGCTTAATATCACAAATTCTCCTTTGAACATTCAAAATAAGGACATGTGACAACTATTTTATTTAGAGTGCTTTAATTTTTTTCATTACTGTGTACGTGTGTGTGTGTGTGTTTTGTATACCACCTGGAACTGATATCCATAAGGCAGTGATAAATCTGGCCTCTTAGTGAATGACTGGTTATGGCATTTTAGTTTTATCATTTATCATAAAGGTCTTATACAAATCTCCCTATGGCTTACTGGAGGAATTAAATGAAATACAGATTTTTTAAAAATAGGGGAAGCAGGAAAAAAGAGTAATGAAAATGACAATTTTATCTCAGTAATAAATGCATTGGTTCACATTTAATAAAAACCACAAAGACAAAATCTATAACTTAACAATCAAAACTATATACTGTGTTATCGTTGGTGTTACATATCTCCTATGAAGACAATGGCATATAATAGATTCATTCTTTTAAGGGATAATAACTAACTCTAAAGTTTATATTCTGGAAATTAAATGCCCCAAGTCTGGATTTAAATGCTTAGACCTGTGAAAAATATTTTCCTCCAAATAATCTTTTTTTGTTTGATTACTACATAGAACTAACATATTCTCATGCAACAATATAAATTAAACAGTCAATTTTCCAATAACACTTAGGAGACATCTCAGTACAGGAATATCCTTGAAATAATTTACTCTACAAAGCCTCATCAATATAAAGATTTCTAATATGAGTCCCTGAGCTCTCACTTGGACCTGTCCAGTGGCCCTGTTGTAAGAAGCAGAATTACTGGTTGAAAAATCAGTTACTAGGAGCCAAAGAGATAGTGCAGTGGATAGGACAGTTGCTCTGCATGTGGCAGACCCAAGTTTGATACCAGACTTCCTATATGGTCTCCTGAACACTGCCAGGAGAGATCCTTGAGCTCAGAGCTGGAGTAAGACCTGAGGATGAAGCCCTAGTACCCAGAACACACTCCCAGAGCGTGAGGCTCATTCCCCCACCTCACGGGTTCTTCAAGGCCCACTGGAAGTGCCTCCCAGCAAAGAAAAACAAATATCTGTTTCTCTTTCATTGTTGAGTTGTGTTATGTAGTCTCTGTCTGCCACTGTTCATGTTATGTCACTCAATTTTTTTACTATTTCGGAATCAATGAAATTGTGGACTTTTGCAGTTTTTGACTATGGTAAATAATATTGTTATGGACAGTCATGTACAAGTCTCTTCATGACTCTATGCTTTCATTATTTGTGGGTAAAAACTTAGGAATTAGATTTATGTGTTTTATGGTAAAATGCATTTTACTTGAATTAAACACTAACAAAATGATGATGTGCTTTGCATTGTGATGAGTTGTTTCCCCAGATTCTCCAGTATTTAATTTTTACATTCTCAGTACAATGTTTAGTTACTGAGAGATTCCTGACGCTTGGTAGAAATAATTGAACCTTTGACTTTTATTGTAATTTGTATCACTTGTATCACTTCTTCTCCCATTGTTCATTGATTTGCTTGAGCAGGCACCAGTAATATCTCCATTTGTTGGGAATGAGGTCCATTATTGTTACTGTTTTGGGCATATCAAGTATACCATGGGCAGCTTGCCAGACTCTGCCATGGCTCTGGGTTCATCCCAGGGGACTCAGTCTTTTTTTCTATGTCAGACCATCAGCCATCCAGGGCCCACAGAGCAGAGCCCTGGGGGTGTAGACAAGCCTGTCTCCTGTCTTCCACCTACCAACACAGCTGGGCACTGCAGCCACACCTGCAACACCTTGACGGAAAGTCTTACTGTAACTACAGGGTCATTTTACTGTAACTACAGGGTTATTTTGTTTGTTTCTGAGGGTGCACCTGTATATGCTCAAGGCGAATTCCCGGCTTTGTGCTCAGGGATCACTCCTGATGGTGCCGGGATGGCCATATGCTGTGCCAGGGTCCACCCCAGGCCAGGTGTGTGCAAAGCAAACACCCCTACACACTGTCTCTCCTGTTCTAGCTATAATTTTTTAGATACCACTGACAAATACTGCTGTGAAATACATTCAACGTTTGCTATAAAACAAATTAATTGAAGATATTATTAAGGACAAACTGAGGTCCCATGACTGAGGGAATTGTCTATGAAATGATCTGAGTTACTGACTTGTTTGCAGTTTTAGTCAACTATGAGTACAGAAAGAAATCATTCATTAAGAAAAAAGATATCTAGTTAATTTCTAACACTCATGTAACTAAAGGACATCTTATATGAAAAATAAAATTTAGATAATATCAGCTGCTCCTAATTTCACAATTAGTCTCTTGAGCTGAGTAAGATGATCTCTTGGTTTTGGTCTGTGTGTGGGAAGACGTGACTGCTAGAGGTTATTTGAGTCACTTCTAGGGGCCACTAGGGCTAGGGATGCTCAGAAGCTGTTGCTTTTAGCAATAGTAAATGTAGCAGATGCAAATTGGAAAAGAATGGCTCTCTTACAGTGGGACATTTCCAACTGTTTCTTCGTTTTTTCCTCTCAAGGATTTTTACCAACAAAATATGGGAGTCTTATATTGATCAATTATTCCAGTTGATTTCTAGATATTATGTGAATTAAGGAAATTGCTAGCATAAAACTATAAATACTACTTCATATCTGGAATGGGTGATTTTCCAGTTTGTGTTCCATATATTGTTAAATTGTGAGCTTTTCTTCTTAATCAGTCTAGCTGAAGACATATATTTTTTGAAAATAAGTTTCCTAAATTCCTTATGGTTCCTTTTTGATGTATGTATTCCTTAGAATTGTATACAAAATAGTTTGATTTCCAAATATTCAGGATCTTAATAAGTACTGCAATATGACTGATTTTTAATTTTGGCAAGAATATAGTTTCAAAGAAAAGTGAGATTATATTATTGGCATTAAAATGTTCAATATTTGGTTATTATACTAATTAGACTCACAAAGCTTTCTGTTTTATTTCTGAATTGTTCCCAAGAGATTAGGTTCTTAATCTCAGGCTATTGTGACTTAGGTTTTCATTGTCTTAAAGGAGAAAAAAATCTCATTTAAAATTTAAATCAGGGGCTGGAGCGATAGCCCAGCGGGTAGGGCGTTTGCACGCGGCCGGCCTGTGCCGGCCTAGGTTCGATCCCCAGCATCCCATATGGTTCCCCGATCACCACCAGGAGTAATTCCTGAGTGCAGAGCCAGGAGTAATCCCTGAGCATCGCCCGGGTGTGACCCAAAAAAGAAAAAAAAAGAAAAAAAATTTAAATCAAAAGAGAGATCAAGAGAGTTCTGTTGCAAGTGGCTAGTAAAGTGGAGAGCAAGGGAGGTGGCCATTGGAAAAGTGTTTCCACCTTCCTGTTTTTTATACCTTGGCCATGCATAGAAAGGCTAGTATGGGTCGGAACTGGAAAAGTTGGTTTCAAGCACCTACATGGTATTGACATTCGTGTCCCACCAGCCCCATGAGGCAGTCTGCGTTTAAAGCCCACCTGTTCTGTATGGCATGGGACAGACTCCCCATCACCAAGTTTTTGGGGAGACTCAGGCTTGTGCAAGGAAATGCTCTTTGCAGTCTTAACCTACACACAGGCAGTTCCAGATCACTGCTTTCCTTCCCTTGCCGACAATAATTTCAGAAGGCAAAATAGTGAAGCAAAATAGTTTAGAGATATGTAAGGAGAGAGAGAGAGAGACAGAGACAGAGACACAGACAGAGAGAAGGAGATAGAGACAGAGAGAGATTCCTGAAGGAGATTCCTTTAGGAGTATACAAAAGAAAATGCAGGTTTGTCCAGAGGGGGAAAGTTCTAGAATGGCTTTGGGAGGAGGTGCTATAACAATTCTTGAAATTATGGCAGCCTGCAGCTCTCCACATACAAAATCTTTGCCCTGTTTGACAGTCCTTTCATATTCTGATCCAGACCTATAGACTCTCCCCTGACCTCTCCTTTTGTTAGGGTCTGCCCTTCTCTGGTGGGGCTTTATTTTCTGCTTCTGGGTGGTGACTCAGATCCTAGTAGGCTCCTTTCTTCCTGCCTGCTGTCCTCGAAAGCTGATATTTAAAATAATAATAATAATAATAATAATAAATGGGGGAAATTTTTCAATTTGAAGTATTTCTAGATTCCCTTAGTTTACTTTGAAAGTATGTCATTATTAAATTAATCCATAATAGAAGAATTTAATAATACTTTTATATTCATTTTCATATTTTGTTAACCTTTATTTTATTTATATGAAGCAAATTATTTTATTGAATGAAATGAACTTAGAGACATGTGATGGGAAAACAAAGAATGAGAGAGAGAGAGGAGAGAGAGAGCAAGAGAGAGAAGGAGAGAGAGTGAGAAGAGAGAGAGCGAGCGAGAGAGAGAGAGCGCAGAGAGAGAGGGAGAGAGAGACCAAGAGAGAGAGAGGGAGAGAGAGAGTGAGAGAGAGTGTGTGAGAGAGAGAGAGCGAGAGAGAGCAGAGAGAGCGAGAGAGAGAGCATATTTTCCTCTACGTTTTATTATTTCCCAGAAACTCCTGCCAGGGTCCTCAACTATCTCTTCTAGAAATTTCACTCTCTTAAATCTAAAAGGGGAAACTGGGTGAAGGTTTTTCTTCAGTGAATGCTTCCTGCTGGCAACGTAAGTGGTGGTTTGCTCAGTAGTTTTTACTTCAGTGTGAGATAAAAATCACAGGGACTTTAGATAGTAGTTGATGCCTGTATACTCACAACTTCTTTCTAATTTGGTTTCTGTTGTTTATTAATGACTATCTCTACCATATGTTTCTTTTTTTAGCTTTTTATCAGCTCTTTGTCTTGATATTCTCTCTAGTTTGTCAATCTGCCCTTAGTAATCAGTACCTGGCTGCTAGTGTATATATGTTGTTAATCACTTTGTCTTTTCCTCTGCGTATAACCTTTCAGTTTGGCTGAACAAGGAGGTTTAACTCTAAATAGACATTTAAGCAAATGGTAAAATGTCATAAGAATTGATATCAATTGTAAGATTTTATGATATTTACCATTTGTATGAATTGATATCAATTTTTTGACTTTTGCCTGTATTTGAAATCTGGAGAATTCATTTGTATACTGTGAAAGAAAAATTTGAATGAATTGTGACCTTAAAAATATATGTTATGGTCTGGAGGGAATTAAAAGAGAAAGAGAGAGAAATGGAAAGAAATCAAGAACCTGCCATGGAGAAGGGCTGGGGAGGGGGAGGGAACCGGGGCGTTGGTGGTGGGAGATGGGCACTGGTGGCGGGATGGGTGCTGCAACACTGTTTGACCAAAACCCAAATATGAACTTTTAATTGTATATCTTTGTAATTTTAAAAATAAAAAAATTTAAAAAAAAACTCACCATTGAATATACACAAAGCAACTAAAGTGATAAACTCTAAATATCTGCAGGGCTAGCCACAATGTGTAAAATAAGAGGGAGAGAGATGCAGAGACAGAGAGAGACAGAGAGAGAAAGAGGAAACTGGGGTACCTGCTGTTAAGGCAGCATGGGGGTGGGTGGGAGGGGTGGGGTACATTGGTGGTGGAAATGGGGCACTGGTGGAGGGATGGGTGCTGGTATACTGTATTGCCAAGAACCAATTATGAACACCTTTGTAATTGTATGTTTCACGGTGGTATAATAAAAAATTAAAAAAAATAAATAAAGAACCACAGTTAAAATAAAAAAAAAATATATGTTAGAAGTATACCAAGAAGTCCTGAGAATTATTATAGATGAATGCCACTAAATGTTGAAAAATTATTAGAACATATATTAGAATTATTTTATAAAAACACTTTTTTATGAAAGATGGATTTTATTTTGATAATTGAAATTTAGACAATTTTATTTTTCTTTAATTGAGCAATAAAGTTATTATATTTGAATACTATATTAAGAGCTGGTACATTGGTACCAGGTAGAGGCTTACATGAGGCCAACCAAGTTTCTATCTCAGTGATCCCATATGGTCACCTGAACCCTCAGGGAGGGATTCCTGAGTACAGACTTGGGAGTAAACCCTGAGCATCTCCAGGCATGGCCCCCAAATAACAAAACAAAACCCAGCAACAATGCTAAATTTCTTATCCAAATAAATACATAGTTCAGATCTCTTATTTTAAGATAAAAAGATGAGTATTTATTTTCTGTTTTAATGTATTTTTCTGAAGAATAGCCCATATTGGAATTCACTTTATTTCCATTTCTATCCTTTTATCTTAGAAATGATCATTTTGATAGAATTGGCAACTATGGCTTCTAACTTTAATGACTAGTGTCATACTTTTCCTCTTCCCTCCAAAATTCCATTAGTGTAATATCCCTCCTTCCAAAGATGTACCCTGCTGTCCCCCTTTTCTGAAATCTGAGAGGAGCTTTTGCCTCCCAAATCACCTTTTCAAAGTGATTCTCTCCAAGTGACATTGGCTGATAAAGCTCACTGTGCTAAATCAATCAAGGCCACTATTCTGTATCTTGTGCTTTATCTAACTTAACTGTTTCACATCACCATCTTTTTGTTAGTTCACACTTCCCATCTTTCACTTATTTTCAGCCATTGCACTCAATCTCACTCCTTCATTTTGACATAGTAACAAAATCTTTAAAAAGAATTTTTTGCAAACTATTTTGGCACTGAGACTAATCTTGTACCTTGTTTCTGCAGCTGCTACTTTTTCTTTTCAGACTACTTTGTGCATTCCTACCAGAGTGTACTTAAACACTTTTGAAAACATTGTTTATCTTCTCCTAAATTTAATCTTTTTTAAATACTCTCTACCTAAAAAAGTGTAAAAAATCCAAAAGAGATCCCAAAAAGCTTCTCTGATTTGATCATATTCTTGATTTTGGCATAAAGTTCCTAATATACCAGAATAAAATTTTAGGTCAATTTACTATAATTTGATACATTCCCTTTTGTTGAATAGCATAAAGTTCTATGGAAATGTAGAGAATACTGTCAATATATTTTGAGTCAAAGAATTAAATAAGACTTGTTTTTGGTTGTTAACTAGGCACACAACATTTTATGAAAAAGCAAAAAAAAATTGGAAAAAATTGTCTGCCAAATTAATGCCCATAGGTATGATTAACTATAGCTAGAGCAATAATAGAGAACATCTTGAATTTTTATGTTTCTTTCCATTTCCAACTTAGAAAAGACCTATGTTAACATTTTAAAATATAGAGCTATAAATGATTTTGCTTTCCTCAGGACTGAGAATAATTATTGCTGCAGTAAATTAGGTACTTATCAAGTCTTTATAGATCTCGGTAATATTGTTTTCATCTGTAGAAATCATTATATTTTTTTCTAAAAGCCTTTCTAGGATAGCCTTTTTTGTTCTCGAATGCTTTAACCATCATTTGACAACTCCCAGAAGTTGATGCAACTAAAAGCTAATATATTTTTTCAGCATTTTCATTGATTGGTATAGTAATATCATATTTCTAGTTCCAGGTATGAGAAAAGGGAGCCAAATGCATAGATACAATAATTAGGATAAGCATTTATTAATTCTCAGAGATGATCATGTATAAGAAAAGTGAACTTGTTCTGTATATGTAGTGATCTCAAAGTGTCAAGATAAAATGAGAGTCCCCTGGCAAATTACAGGATTCTTCTTGTAGCTGCTCTCCCAGGGGCTAGAGAGAGGACAATGTTCTTGTTTTTATTTCCTTGATTTTCATTTCTTTGGTTTTGCTTTTTGGTGCCTGGGGTCTAACTTCCATTGAGGCATGCACTCTACTGCTAATCTCGATTCTGTCCCGAATTCTTTTCAAGCCAGACTATGTCTAGTTGTATCAATGATTCATGTATTTTTTTTTCCTCCTTCCTTTGTATGAAAATATGAAAGAGGGTAGAAAGACAAAGAGAGAAGAGTGGGAGTGTGATAAGTGAAAAGTGGGAGATCAATTATTGCAAGACTTCTTATGGAATTTATAGTTTCTAGACTTAAAATAATGTGTAACTAGTGAGTTATCTCTACACAGTTAAACTTACACATAGCAGAATTTTATCTCTCTTTGAGAAGTTATAATCACTTGTTTTCTTTGCCTTTCCTAGTTAGAGTATTTTATTATGAAACTTGCCAGAAAATTGCCTGTGTTTGTCTCTGGTTTAATTTTTAATAGGACAAAACTAAGCAACATATCTATTATACATGAAGCTGGAAAATGAGTTAACCCCATCTCTAAGCAGAAGGATTTATAGCTTCCTTGAGATCCTGTGGAATTGTTTTTCTGTATTTAATATTTGCACCAGATCCAAATTGTGCCTTTTGCACATTGGCTTCAGTTATATTTTAAGTATAAATGTAATGCAAGGAAGAAATAGAAGCAGGTTGGAATGGGGTGGGGAGGGGACAGGAGGGAACTGGGAATACTGGTGGTGGGAAATGTACACTGAAGGGGCGTTGTATAACTGAAACCCAACCATGAGCAACTTTTTATTTTATTTTGTTATTATTATTATTTAATATTTTATTATTCCACCATGAGATATACAATTACAATGATGTTCATGTTTGGGTTTCAGTCATACAGTATTATAGCACCCATCCCTCCACCAGGGCCCATTTCCCACCACCATGTCCCCAATTCCCTCCCCCCCCCCTAGTCTACCTCTATGGCAGGTTCTTTATCTCTTTTCTCTCTTTTCCTTCTATTACACATTGAATCCCACTACATTTTTATAATTTAAAATAATCCAATAAATAGTTACTTAGGGCTGGAGCACTAATATAGCGGATAAGGACTTGCCTTGCATGTGGCCAGCCTGGGTTCTATCCCTGGAAGATCATATGATCCCCTAAGCACCACCAGGAGTGATCCTTGAGCAAAGAGCCAGGAGTGAATTCTAAGGATAGCCAGATGTAGCCCCCAAACACTGTATCACTGTATCACTGTCTTCCTGTAGATCATTGATTTGCTAGAACAGGCACCAGTAACATCTCCATACATCCTGTCATATGCGAGATAGCCCAGGGCATCTCCCCACTCCAGGAACATAAAGAGCATCAAACCATTCCATCAGGTCATGGGAATGAGGTCTATAATTGTTACTAGTATTTGGCATGTCAAATATGACACGGGTAGCTTGCCAGGCTCTGCCGTGTGGGTGGGATTCTCTTGTAGTCACCTCAAAACTCGAGAAATTATTGATGAATGGTTGCAGCTCGTGTGGCCCCCAAACAAATAAAAAAAATAAAATATTGTTTGAAATTGGGCAGATCACTGCAATCGTTGTGTAAATAATTGCCTTGTCTATCCTTTCATTTAGTTCTAAACCAACATAATTATTCCCATGTCTTTTAACAAAAGTCAATTACATCAAGACATTCCTCTACAAAAAAACACTGACAAACTGACACTAGGGACCAGAGAGATGGAAGATCAGATTAGGGGCTTGACTTGCATGTGACTATCCTGGGTTTCATCCCCAGCACCAACCATGAGCAACTTTGTAGCTGTGTATCTCACTGTGATTCAAAAGAGAAATAAAAATAAATAAATAAATTCATCAGAACTCCACCCAGCCGACGAGCCAATCGCTTTCCATTCATCAATAAATGCTGGAGATCAGAGGTGACTACAAGAGTATCCCACCCGCAAGGCAGACCCTGGCAAGCTACCCGTGTCGTATTTGATATGCCAAAACCAGAAACAATTATAGAGCTCATTCCCAAGACCTGATGGAATGGTTTGAGGCTCTTCATGTTCCTGGAGTGAGCACATGCTCTTGGGCTCTACTAGCATGTGACAGGACATATGAAGATGTTACTGGAGCCCACTTGAGCAAATCGATGATGAACGGAAAGACAAGTGATACAAGTGAAATAAATAAATGTGGGGCCAGAACGATATGCTAGTACAGTGGGTAGGGCATTTGCCTTGCACTCAGATGACCCGAGTTCAATCTCCACCATTCCATATGGTCACCCTGAGCACCGCCAGGAGTAATTCCTGAGTGTAGAGCCAAGAGTAAACTCTGAACATTGCCTGGTGTGACCCAAAAAGCAAAATGAAAAAATAAATAATTGTACTGTTGCATTTAAATTTGAGATTTAAGTATTTGCAAACATCCTTGGCCACAGTCCTCCTTATAAGAAAACCTACAGATGTGTAATTTCTTGTACCCTTTGTATATTTAAGGTCCTAATGAATTTCATAGCCCATTGGAAAAAGAAAGGATTTAGTCAAGGAAAACATGTCCAGACAGATGAACAGTAGTTTCAATCCCTGTGTCTGTTTCTCCAGGGATCTTCTCGGTTCTCAGCTTGGCCTCGGAGTGCACAACCCTGGCTGCTGAGCTTCCCAAGGTGTCCTACGTGAAGGCTCTCGACGTGGCTCATCGCCTGCCTTCTCTTTGGGTTTGCTTCGCTGGTGGAGTACGCTGTTGTCCAAGTGATGCTGAATAACCCCAAACGGGTTGAAGCCGAAAAGGCCAGAATTGCTAAGGCTGAGCAAGCAGATGGGAAAGGGGGAACTGCTGCGAAGAAGAATACCGTGAATGGGACAGGGACACCGGTTCACATTAGCACTTTGCAGGTAAGAATCGAGTGATCCAATGAGGTGATTTCCCCATCCCCTCTGTGGCGTCCGGAAGCAGCTATGTAAAAGGTCGCTAGAGTAGATACCATTCTTACTCTGTTCTATCACCAATGAAAAGTCGCTAATTACAACATACTTTTAAAAAATTATCATTTCTAGAAGAT
Organism: Cryptotis parvus; assembly: GCA_021461705.1. Taxonomy (NCBI): domain Eukaryota; kingdom Metazoa; phylum Chordata; class Mammalia; order Eulipotyphla; family Soricidae; genus Cryptotis; species Cryptotis parvus. The sequence goes on along the minus strand of JAJIBD010004620.1, from coordinate 133,837 downwards.
ATTTTTATCACCATGAAATCATACCTAAGTCTTCTAGTCAAGTCATATTAAATAAGGTGATTTGCCTTGAAGCCTGTGAAGACAACTAAAAGAATCACGAAGAAAAATTTGGACCGTTAAAAGATTTTATCTGCACCATTTTTTTATTCGTGACAGTTTCATTACCACACTGCCTCATTTCTGCTCCCAGTCATTTTGAGAAGTGGCAAGTTGGTTTGATGAAAGTAAATGAGACAAATAAGTGATGTTTGAGAAATTATGAATTAGACATTAAGGTCACCAAGCTTAAGTTAGAATTTGTGTATATTTTATTTGTATGAAGTTTACTTAATTGCACTTCATGTGATATTATATTTGTTTAAAATAGTAATTATATTATAAACTACTTTGTTCTTTCATGTACATATTTGATAGGATAATTATGTGTTGAGGGTATTAACTAAAAGAAAATTATGTTTATATTAAATCTCTTATGAATAGGAGATGTGACTAGTCAACTAGTTAATGAATCATGAGCTATTTAAGGAACCTGAGGATTCTCAGTAGGAAACAATCTTATTGCTTATTCATTAGGGTCATGTCGTTAAAAATTAAATTTGTAGTAGAGGTTTTGCCATCACTGCACGCATTTACACACACCACTACCCACCTCAAATATAAGGATCTTTAAATATATATTTGGAAAAGGGTGTAACATAGAAAATGATTAAAGTTCTAATATAACCAAATGAAATCTTTTGCAGTGCTTTTCTCATATTATTAACATGGAAACTCATATTATTATTTTTTAAATATTTTTATTGTAGCTCCATGAGATATACAATTACAAAGATGTTCAGGTTTGGGTTTCGGTCATACAGTGTTGCAGCATCCACCCCTCCACCAGTGCCCATTTCCCACCACCATGTCCCAATTTCCTCCCCACTCCTTGAGCCTGCCTCTATGGCAGGCTTTTTCCCTCTCTCTTTCTCTTTCTTTCTCTCTTTCCCTTCTCTCCCCCTTCTCTTACACATTGTGGCTTGCAATACATACATTTAGAAGTTATCATGGCTATCCCTTTGCCTATATTCAACTTTCAGTTCTAGGATGATATTATCATTTTCAACAATTATTAGCACCCTGTTCGCTTCTCTGTCTTACCTAACCTCTGACTCCTACACACTTGTGGTTGATTCCACCTTTTGACAAGACCTCCTGATCCATGAAACTCATATTTTTACTGACCTGTTTGCTAAATAATTTCTCTGAATGAAAATAATGTCCCTTTTCTACAGTTTAGATAAAATTCTAAACTTATTAATTCTGTGGGAAGAATTGATAGCTTATATAAATGCAATAGTGAAGTAGGAAAGTATCGGTATGTAACTGAGGTTATAATATATAAATGGGGGGGAAATAGTACAGCAGTGAGGCTGCATGCTTAGAATACACCCAGCCAGGATTCCATTCCCAGACCCGTGGTTCCCTGATCATCGCGGGTTGCAGCCTTGGACCTCTGCTGGCACTTACTGGGTAGCTGGGGGTATCTCTGGTACTCAAGGTTGAAGCAGAGTCATGTCCTCCAGTTTATGACTGAGCCAGTTCAATAAACAACCGCCAGTTTATTGTTTGGGAGTTAAAGGGGGGTTTCCAGGGGCTCCTGAGCACTTATATATGTATGTATGTATATATAATTCAGGTATATACATATATATGTATATAATATGTATATATATTATGTATTGCACTAACATATATATGTATACTAATAATGGATTTATGTATAGTTACTTTATTTTTTTAATTGAATCATCATGAGATACACAGTTATAAAACTGTTCATGACTGGGATTTAGTAATACAATGTTCAACATCTAACCTTCCACCAGTATAAATTTCCCACCAACAATGATCCCAATTTCCCTCCCCACACTCCACCCCCCCTGCCTGACTCTATGGCAGGCACTTTTCTTCTTTTTTTCTCTCTCTTTTTGGGCATTATGTTTTGCATTTTCAGCACTGAACAGTTATAATGTTTGTTTCTTTACCCATTTCCAGCACGCAGTTCTTATCCAGAGTGATCGCTTCCAACTATCATTGTCATAGTTTCCTCTCCTCTGTCCTAACTACCATTTCCCTCAGCACTTGAGGCTTCCTAACGTGGACCAATCCTCCTGGGCATTGTCTACTTTACGGGTACTTGTTTAGAGATACTAAATCCACAGCTAACATCATGCATTAAATATTTATAGCAGATTCATTTCTACAATAGCATGAATCTCTTAGTAAAAAAAGTGAAAAAAACAATGAAGAGTCCTACAATGTAGTCTATGGCCAGAGTTAGATAGAGTACTCCTTTGTTTTTCAAGGGGAATTCTAAAACCTGTAGAGTGGAAATTTCTAATTGTAGAAAGATAGCCAAGATAACCAGTCTCAGAGTTCAAAACTGGAGCTGATAGTTTGGGAACACTGCTGAGATTTGATATAAAGAATTTGTTCTTAGTTCTTCCTCAAATCAAGGTAGTGCATTGCTCATAGACAAAAGTTCACCTAGAGATTGCTGAGATTTACACATTGCTCAGAGAGCACTGATAAACAGATCTTTAAATGTGACCAATTTGAAGCACTCTGTTTGTGTGTTTGCATATGCTACTGGACCCCATATATGGCTGGTGAAAAATGGTCTTTTAAATGGTCTTTGCAAATCGGGAATTTAAGTTAATTGTTTGAAGTAAAGTTTATATATATATAAAGTTTATATATATGTATATGTATATATATATATATATAAAACTTTATATATATATGTCATTTCCAAAAAGGCACTTTTAAGTAATTTAGATTTTAGTCACTTCATGTATATATGGAAAGGAACTCAATTCTGCACCCAATCAATGATGAATCTATTAAAAATAATTACCTCTTCAGGACAGAATTACTCTGTTAAGTTCATTTGAGTTGTCACAATTGGTAAACTATAACTACACATTAAATTCAGTGGAGGGGACTCGTATTCTTCATCTTGACTTCCATGAGCTAAAACAAAATCCCATTGGGCGGAGCAATATATACATCAGGGAGGACGTTTGCCTTGCTCGGGGCCAGCCCTGGTTTAATCCTTAGCACCCAATCTGGTCCCCTGAGTGCAAGAGAAATTATTAGATTAGTGCAGTCTCAGTGGAGAGCCTGGAGTAAGCCTTGAGCACTGCTGGGTATTCCCCCCACCCTCACCCCAGCACACATCTTTCTCCAACCCTTCCCCATGACACACACATGCAAAAAAAAAAAAAATCCACGGACTGAGAATGGAACTGTGTTTTCATCTGGGCTGTTGTAAAATATTCTCTCTGAAAGTTAGCACATTGGTGATTTCTCTATTTTCTCTACTTATGAAAGCATGAGAAGACTGGAATTCTAGATGCTTCTCGATCTCTATTCTCTATTCCTACGCATCTCCACTCTGTCTATTTTGATATAAATATAGTTTCATGAACATAGTTTTAGAATGATTTTATTCAGTAGGATTATACGAATATCTGTGTGATAGAAAACAGAATAATAAAATCAGGACTTCTATACAGCTTTAAGAAGAGCTGAATTTTTTTCAATTTTCTATTTTAGGCGCTCTGATTTTGTGTAAATAATAGAATTTCACGCGTGCAGTGATGCAACACAGTGTCATAAAAACAGCATTACTAGTACTCGTTCTTAACTGAAGAGAATAATATGAAACCTATATGTATAACAGGATGGAATTTAATTACACTTAACTGTTTTTTTCAGATAGTTTATTTTGGGTATCTTTGCTTTTCACCTCTCTCTGACTGCTGTCATCTGGGCTCTCACCCAACAAATATGTCTCAATATTTTTGCTCCGATAATGAGTAGTATCCTAGATTGAGAGTATCGATAGAGAATAGTTTGTTTTACTTCTTGTCTAAAGCATCATTTTTATCTGTAATTTTCAAAATCTGCTAAATGTGAATAGAATCCATGTGATAAATAATAGATTTATTAAAGCTAATAAAGCAATAACTAAAATAACTATTCTAAACTTTACTGTTTTCCTGTTGAGTTAAAACTTTAGTAACTAACTACATCCAAGTGAAGACTACATATGTGAATGAGAGGCCAATGTAGGAACAGGAAAGGGTAGAACTCATCCTTTCCTGATTATTTATAAAATCATTAGTGCTAAATTTTAGGTTTAATCTATATCTATAAGAGCATTTGTGATTGCTAGGGAAGTGTGGGATAAAATGATTTTTTTCAGTACAAGGATTCATTTCAAATTTAATAATTTAGCTATCAATGGAAACATCTCTATAGCATTATTTCTCTGGTTTCTTTATATGAGTTTGGCTAATTAAAGCAAATTAGGTTTGTCTTTCACTAGTAAATACTTGATTTGCGATCATAATCTTGACTATATTTGTGAGTATGGTTTAGAGATATGTTTGAAAACACAATCCACAGAGAAACTAAGGGTAGAAACACCAAAAGATTTCTGTAATCCTTACATTAGAGTAATGTTATCTGTGTCATGGTTAAATAAAGGATCTTTATTTCAACTGAGAGTTTTCACAAGTCCCAGAAGTTGTGGAGCAATTGAGATTACATCCTGATTTTTCATCTGATTCCTCAACAAAAAATTATAAACTAACATAATAATATACATCTGCTAAAATTATAAATATAACCTCTGAAAAGTTTATTCTATGATATAAACCTTCCTATAGACTCACAATTTTAGATTCCTAAATGTTAAGGCAATCTGAAAATTCAATTATTTGAGTAAGACTATCTCTGGTATTGAATAGATTAAACCATCAGGCTTACAACCTTTAGAAGATATGTAGAAAAACTCTAATGCACTGTCTTGAATATGTAGATATGTAGATATGTAGAAAAACTCTAATGCACTGTTTTGAAATTTAGGTTGGTGAGACCAGATGCAAGAAGGTTTGTACCTCTAAGTCTGATTTGAGATCAAATGATTTCAGCATTGTTGGGAGCTTACCAAGAGATTTTGAATTATCAAATTATGATTGCTATGGAAAACCTATTGAAGTCAACAATGGACTTGGGAAATCTCAGGCAAAGAACAACAAGAAGCCTCCCCTGCTAAACCTGTCATCCCAACAGCAGCAAAGCGAATTGATCTCTCACGCAAGAGCACTGTTTCCTTTTTGCTTCTTGTTCTTCAACGTCATATATTGGTCTATATATTTATGATAAATATTTTCCATTTGATACCATCCCATCTCATTGTGACCAGCCTCATTCATAAATGCCAATCTGCAGAAATTTTTTGCATTTTCATAGCAATATATTGCATTTTGGATGCCATTTGATTGTAATAAAAACTTGGCACCTTAGTTTTGAATGGCGGCATGAACCTGTTATGTCTGTGCTTTAATAAAACTGTAGATATGTATAGAAAACATATGCTTTAGAAACTTATGAACTAGGAGCATACTGCATAAAATAAACCCAAATGGTGTTCTTTGGTTAGTGTAAATTGCAATTATTTCCGATAATTCAGATAGCAAAATGACGTGGTACGCCAAATCCTGTTGTGATCACCATATTAAACTGTAGCATTTCAAATTTCTCTTCCTTGTAATATTCAGAAAAGCCATTCTATTCTTGTATAATTTTAGATGGAATTGTCACATATTTAGCAAAATTATATGAAATATTGTTTCAACTTTGTAAGTAGAAAATATATTAGTTACATATATGTGAGCTCTGTGGAGAAATAAAGTTCCAAAAATTGCTAATTTGTTAAATCAACTCATTTTGAAGTGTGCCCTATGTAGTCAAAATGCCAGATGATTGAACAAACAGCATTTTCGAAACAATGGAAAATTTGAATATACTGAAATACATTCTGCATTCTAGTGTCTCATAACAAAGGACAGTTATATTGATTAGCTATTTCAGATAAATAAAATTCTACTTAACCCACTTTTAAAATTAAATATATTTTCATGAACTTTATCTGTTGATATAGTATACAAATTAATTGTGCCTTAAAAAGTTATAAATATTTAAAATTGAAATATGATCATGGATATGTGATTTTCATATTCTTTAAGAAACCAAGAGGGAAAAAGTCTCTTGTTACTACCAATAGCAAGTTGGAAAACAGTAATCATTTAAGAATTTTAACTTCTTTATTTCATTAAAGGTTTTATTTAAGTAAGATTGATTTTTGCTTAAATATTCTTGTTTATTTTATTATCTTTTAAAAATTGCTCGAAACATTGAAAATTAAATGATATTTGTGTTAGACCTCATTACCTCTTATATTTTCTTTCTTGCTAAAAGTCTACATTGTTTAGATTTACTTTGGTCTTGATCCAAACTGAAAATTGGGACATTCTGCGCTACAAGACATGGATTTCCTAATAATAACACAGTGTACCTTTTAATTTCAGCATTAGCTACAATAGAATTATCAGTAGTTCACAAAATAGAAACAAGCTCAAATAAGTTTATTTACATGATTTGGAGTCTGTTGTTGCTGCCATTTGTATAGTTAACTCATTGATAAAATGTGGTTAGGCATTATTGATGCAAATTAGCATATGTAACTCTGCTTTTTTTTAAGACTTTATTTTTTTTAAATATTCATCCACATTGCAGTTTTTAAAATAATGACACGTGGTTTAATACTCTGTGATCCTCAGCACTCTCTAGTTGTGAAAGTTTAGCTGTGAACAGTTTTATAATGCACAGGTGACTGCTGACAGACTTTAATATTCTTCAAGGTCCCAGGGCAATACCATTTAATGGAACTGTGATGGAAAAAATGTTTCAAATAGGATTTAAGCCTATACAAAATTTTATTTATATTAATAACGTTTGCTACTTTATATCCTTTATTTTTTTGCAAGATTGCAATATTCTTATTAGGAAGTTTGATTTTAAGGCAGTGTTTTAAGTACAAGTCATACAAATGGAAGATATTTCTTATATAGGAATTTATTTCTTGAAAATAATGTGAATGACTTCCTGTAATATAGTATTTTAGCCTCTTAAATTTTAATACACATAAAGATATATATGCATATATATATTAATCCCAGCATTAAGTACCTATATAATGACAAATGGGATATTAGACAGTGATATTTCAAAAAATTATCATCAATGTCCACTAATATTTCCTTTATAATTGTTATCTCAAAGACTTAGCCACTTAACTCCAGAATTGCTGTGGTCTGAATACTTTAAATATTTTGTGTTTCTATGAGACTGGCAGTAATCAATCTGAATACCAGTATCTCAGATTTAATGTCTACAAAATAAAAAATCTTCTCACGAATCAATAGGTTCTCTTATTTTCTATTTATGTTAATGCTATTACTCTTTCAATTCCCCATCAAAATTTTTTCTTCTATTCTTAAACTGTATAACTTTTCAAGCACTGAGATCTATAGATTTCCCCTAACAGAGCCCTACTCTTCCTCAGTTTCTGTGGACACTTCTCTGAGTTTTTTGCTTACATTCTTAATTTGTCACACCAGTGCACAGAGTTCAGTGAAACCATTTTCAACTGTGATTTTTAAGTGTGCAACATCTGAACATGTGGGAAGACAGATGTACTCACCATCCTTATTTAGTATTATTATCATAACCTCTCTCTTCAAACTCTGCCCTGATTTTAGAGAGCACCAATATTTTGTACCCATCTGTGCCAAATTATTGCCTTTATAATTTCTAAATATAGAGTATAAGAAATTGGAATTGAGGGGAATGAAGATATGTAAAGCCAGTAGGGCACTTTCCTTGCATGTGGCAACTCAGCTTCAATCTTGGGCATTCCATTTGATCCCCTAACCCATAGGAGTGATAACTGTGCGGAGACAGGAGTAACTCCTGAGCACTGCTAGGTAAGGCCAAAAAACAAGAGAAATTGGCCTTTATAAAATACTATAAAGGCTGTACTCAATTATGCCAGTTTCCTCCTACCAGTAATATATATATGTAAATATATATATAAATTATAACTACATTATAATGATTATATATTTGTTATATATAAAAACACCTTTTTTGGACTCAGTATACAATCCAATGTCATATATTGCACTAAGTGATCACAATAATTTATTTTAAGTAAAATTTTATCATAGCGTTCCATTCAAATATACTTAATGTTTTTCATTGCCCAATGAAGTAAGATGAAAAAGTTCTATCTGCTCTGAGCACACCAAGTGTGGGGAAGAAAACAACTGAATAAATGAAAAGAATGAGGGGTTTAAGGCCATTGCCTTGCTCTTGGCTAACCCTGCCTCAATCCCCTGCACCATATGTGAACCCCTGAGCCCCTCCAGTAGTGATCCCTGGGCAGACTTAGGGATAAACCCTGAGTGCCTGCAGGTGTAGCCCTCAAACCAAATATATTCTATCTGGAGTGCAGAGACGTGACTCAGTGGTAGAGGGCCTGCCTTGAACTCCAAAGGCAGATTTGATCCTCTTGATGATGTGTTTCTATCTGTGCCCAGGGATCATACAGACCCACACTAACAAATCATGATCTCTGACACAGCTTGTGTCTGTGTGTGTCTGTGTGTGTCTGTGTATTTGTGATGTATGCTCAAAATGAGAAATCTCTGGCATTTTCCACAACCAAGTATATGGTTGGAGTCAAGTATGTCCAAGACATCACGCATAAACATTAAAATACTTGCTAGGCTTCATTGTTAACAAAAATTAATGGATACCCTGGATGTCATATTCTAGTTTGGTTTTATGTTCTCATATATCACTTGATCACTTGACTTCCGGTAGATCATCGATTACTTGAGCGGGCACCAGTAACATTTCAATATGTCCTGGTACATGTAAGATAGCCCAAGGGCATCTGCCTGCTCGAGGAACATAAAGAGCCTCAAACATTCCATTTGAGTCATGGAAATGAGGTCTATAATTGTTACTGGTGTTTGACATATCAAATATGACACGGGTAGCTTGCCAGGCTTTGCCGTGCGGGTGGGATAATCTTGTAGTCACCTCAAAACTGGAGCATTTATTGATGAAGGTATATTTTTAAGATACCTTTTGAAATCCCTTCCTGACTGGGCCCTACCCTGTTTGAGCCTACCTACGATTCTGGGGGAATGGGGGGGAAGAGAGGGAGGTGTGATTTTTTCCTCAATTGTGCAAAATCCAAGCCCTTCTGTATAGAGGCATTTAGAAGCCCATGATCAAATGCAGATTGTCATGCACTCTTTGCCGGTGGGTGGGGGAACTAACCTCAACAAGGTTTTGCATATATTGTCCATGGGAAGGTGGTTCCTTCCTGGTCAATCTCTCCCCAGAGACCTTGTCAGGATCCTAACTGAGCATTTGGGATGCATTAATAAGACATTTTATATGGAAATTACTTTGCTTTCTACATGTATACTTCTAGATGCAGGTAATTTAAATGTTTATGCAATTTTTATATTATGTATAATTTTATTTGTCTTAAATCATCCAGATTGATGAGAAAATTCATGAATTTTCTCATTGTTTCAATTGGAATTTGGGAATCAGCAAAATGTCAATGTACATTCACTTCGGCAAGTATTTTTAAATTTTTATAATTTGACATGCCATACTCAAAGCAGATCTTTCTAACTTCTTTGAAAATAAAATTCTGAGCAACAAATTGTAATTCAGTAAATGACTTAATGTGTCAAAGTTCTTGTTATCCCAAATCTGTAAAGATAAAATATAGATCTAACCCTTAAATGATAGTCAATAACGTCAGAAGAAAAATATTTAAATTAACAAACTATAATACAACCAGAGTTTGGTACTTTTTGTTAGTATAAAAAATAATTGGTTGTGTTTTACTAAATGTGGGAAATGGTAATGGCAGATTAAAACTCACCATTGAATATACACAAAGAGACTTAATTGATAAACTCTAAATACCTGCAGGACTAGCCACAATGTGTAAAATAAGAGGGAGAGAGATGCAGAGACAGAGAGAGACAGAGAGAGAAAGAGAGGAAACTGGGGTACCTGCTATTAAGGCAGCATGGGGGTGGGCGGGAGGGGTGGGGTACATTGGTGGTGGAAATGGGGCACTGGTGGAGGGATGGGTGCTGGTATACTGTATTACCAAGAACCAATTATGATCACCTTTGTAATTGTATGTTTCACTGTGGTATAATAAAAAATTAAAAAAAAAAAGAAAAAAATACTTTCAGAGAATCAGAATTAGATCTTAAAAAAAAATAATTGGTTAAAAATTTTTATCTTAAATATTGCAAACTTAAATGCAGGTAAATACAAGTTATTTTATTAAATGTCATAGAATATTAAAGCTGACTTTAAAAGAAAATTAAGAATTTTAAAGAACATATACATTGCAGTAAAACCTGTTAAGGTATAAATTGTAAAGAATTTATTTCCTAGTTAACATTGCTGAGAAAATAATGAGCAGTAAAGCCATTTTTCCCCTTAGGTGATGATGTCAACCACCTTCCTTAACGTTTATTAACTAAAACTTCCATCTGATTGTAATCTTTGAAACAATGAAAACTTGAAACAGTTTTCACAAAATTCCAATTTGCAGCCTAAGGCTTTTGCAGTTCAATTAATATCACTTCACAATGAGATGGCTTTGCAAGGGTTTGCAAGAACTGTAGTCAAACTACCAGTTCTTTTACCAATTACATCATCACATTGGAATTTCATAAGCCAATTAGTATTGCCTCGCCCTGTGCCACAGATGACACACAATTACCTTTGGTGAAATGGTAAACAAGATGAGGAGGAAATAATTTATACTTTGAGAAATTCAGCTCAGCTTATTGCATGTTCCCAAGGAATATTCTTTCAAGACTTCATTACTTTGAAAATATAGATGGAGGAGAGTAACATTTAACGACTGTGAACATCCATGTGCTCTCTGAGAGTTACCACCTCTTACCACAGAACTGTGAGGAATCTCCTCTTCAGGATGCAAATTTGGCACAGGACAGTATCAGATATACTTACCTGCTAAACAGGAAATACTTTTCAAACAGAAGCAATATTAAATAATCACTAGGCAATCTTTTCTCCAAATTTTATTATATCACCATGAGACAGGCACTTAGAAAGCTGTTCATGATTGGGTTTCAGTCATACAGTGTTCCAGCACCCATTCCTCCATCAGTGCCCATTTCCTACCACCAATGTCCCCAGTTTCTACCTTCCCCACCCCCAACCTGCCTCTATGGCAGACACTTTTCTTCTATCTCTCTCTCTCTCTCTCTCTCTCTCTCTCTTTCTCTCTCTGTCTCTCTTCTTTTGTGCATTGTGCTTTGCAGTACATACACTGAGGGGTTATCTCTGTCATGTACAAGTATTGACCTACTTGAAACACGCAGTTCTAGTCTAGCGTTACCATTTCCAACTACTGTTGGCAAACTGGTCACTTCTCTATCTTACTTAACCTCTGTTCCACACGCACAGTGGTAGATTCCAACACACTGGGCAGTCTTAAGGCTTGTCAGCTACGAATCTGCCCCTTAACGTTAATTGAGAGTATCCTATCAGAGTCATTAGGAAGGACTACCTGCTTAATTCTGCCTTGATTATAACAGAGACTCTGCAAAACCAGTTACAATTTTCTGATTCTTGCAGTTGTATGCCCAAAAGGTGTTTTATTTAAAAATCACTAGGATTTCCAATCAGTTTACTAGCAACCAAGGAGATTTCAGATTTTTTGGTTACTTCATTTACAGATTTTTAAATGAAAAAAATTTCCTAGAAATTTATTTTAATTTTCCTAGAAAATAAGCTATAAATTATGGTTATCTCATTTTACCTCTTACTACATCTGCTGTTGATGTTCTTACTATAGTGTTTGCATTACAACACTGTTGATCACAAATATAGTATTTGCATTACAACACTGTTGATCACATTACAATTTTTTTCAAATTCTCTTTATTAAAGTCATGGGTGTGGAGTCAGAGAGACAGGACGGGAAAGGCATTTATTTGCCTTGCATGGGGTAAACCCAGTTTAATCTTTAGCACCACATATAGACTCCTGCACACTATCAAATATGGTCCAACTCAAATGATAATGGGTGTTAGACTGAAATATACATTGACATTCTGGAAATTGATACATATTACTTCTGCCCATTAGCTATTGTGACATTCATAATCATTGAGTTCAATTAGAATGGGAATACTAAGTTACCCCAACGTTTAAAAATCAGGTTATGGGAAACACAATATAACAATGCCAAATATCAAAATCTATGTGTTTACTCATTGTTTTCTATATTTATCTTAAATTGAGTAAACATTTTGATAGTGTTTGCAATGCAAATTTCCTAGATATGCTAATCATGCTATATATGGCCAGCTCTGTCATAATTCATGCATGTGTAGAGCTAATAAAGAATAGATACCCTAAAAGACGGAATGATTCTAAAATTCTGAAACACAAAGGGAATACTAAATTATGTTAAATAAATTTGTAGTATGAGTAATTTTTACTTGCATTCCAATTCTTGGAAAATTGCTAATATAACTGTTGAATCTAATTGCTATTCCTAATTAAGCAAAATATTCAATTAGCCTAATTACATGTAAATAAAATGCGCTATACACAGGACTCATGTTAAAATATATGAAGTCAACCTTGAAAGAATTATTTAGTACATCTTAAGGCATTATATTTCATATTATAGACCCTATGTTTATCCACTTTATTAAAATGGTTAGCAAACACTTGTCACATGACAAGCATTCTTCTGAGAGGATATAAATATATATTGCTATATATTTTATGCACACATACACATGTCCACACATAAATGCTTATATGGATATATACATGCAAACATTCATGTACAGTATAATAACTGCAGCTGTTTTATTTGAAGCAAATACTATATTTTTGCTCTTTTGGAAATCATACAGGATCCCTGCTTTATTTATAAATGGAAAAGTTTCACATTAACTTTACATTAGGAGCTCTTTGAAAGAAATCTTGTTTAAAGATCATATAAAATAAGGGTGTGCTAATTAATATGAACCAGATGGCCTGCGGAGAAAAACAACCTCGGCAGATTGTTCCATTGACTTATTTGTATGTTTATTCACTGAAAAACACTCCTGTTCTTGTGTATATCCCAGGTTCTTGATGGCCCACCTCATAAAATGAACTATTCCTTAGCCTGTTCCATAATTCTGTATATCAAAAGCAACTCCTGGTTTCTCCATGACAAATTGTTCTGAAAGAAAAGTCACCCGATCAGCCTCTCTACCGCCTCCATCAGTTCTTGTAAACCTACACATCATTCATCAGGAGTCTAACTTCTTCCACGAAAGCCAAGTCACTCCCTTCCCTGGGGAACCGGCACCTACAGAATATCACATCTTATTAGGATATCCCGTCTTGGAATTCTCTAGCTGTCATTCTTGTTTCAAATTCCAACTTTTTTCTTTTTCCCACTCCCACGAAATTGCTCTGCTAATTAGTCTTCTTTCCATTTTTCCTCTGTGTCCTCTAAAATTCCCATAACATTATAACTCAATCAGTACTCACTGGATCCAGTGATAACACAAACAATAAATGGAAGATTTTTGTGAGGATCCTCAATACTGGGCTACCGGGATAGCTTAGTGGCCTCTGGCGCTATGTCAGAGATACCCAGGAGGCCAGAGGTTGGTCAATGCAAGGCAGAGATGCTCTAACCCTGGCCCGCCCCAATCCCTCTGAAGCTTTTTAATGTGTTTCATTTATATTTCTTGTGCCAGATATTAATCTAAACTGTGAATACTGTTTTTGAGCTATCCAACCAAAAAATAAAAATAAACTGTATTTTTAAAATGTGATTATTGTTTCTATTTCCTTTACTTGGATTGCCATTGTTCTTGCACCTTAATAATGCACCTAGATTTTTTGAGTAGCTATAACAAACTACAATAGACTGAGTCACTCAAGCATAATCATTCCTTTACAATTCTAGGATCTGATAGATGAAGAGAGGATGTTAGCGTAGTTGGGTTCTTGGTTAGTATCTACTTTCCCGTTAATAGAGAACCATCTTGCAGGGTCCTCACATGCCAGAAAGAGAGATATCTCACCATCTGGACTCTAATTATAACAGCACTAATCTCATTAAGAAGCATTCCTTCCACATGAGCTAATTCTATGCCAATGACCACACCTATCAGTACTATCACATTGAGATCAGGGTTTCAACACATGAATTTTGGCCAGGGCAAACATTCATACCATTGCATTATAAAATCTTTCCTTCTTTTAAAGTTCAAGCTATCTTCCTATATTATATATCTAAATAAGTATGCATCTATGAGGGGAAGAGAGCGAGAGAGAGAGAGAGAGAAAGAGAGAGAGGTGGGGTGAAGGGAGAAAAATTTCAGTGATTAAGGAAATATAATACTGATCTATTTTTAAACACAGTTAAAAATTCTCACTACTGTAAGTTAGTGAGAATTAAATTTCTGGTTAAAGAGGAATCATCAAAGCTTTCTGGCACCTGTGATTTGGATTTTATCTTAGGCAATAAAGATATTTTAAAATTTTAAATTATTTTGGTTTAGTTAATATGTCGTTCAGATGATGTTGGCATTTATGGTCTGGGTATACACACTTCGCTTACCTCATCACTACCAAAACATTCAGACACACATTGCCATGCTCTCCATCACACCCCTGTCCACCTATCCCCCTTTTATCTGCTTCTGTTTGTACTCCAGTATCACTGTATCACTGTCTTCCCGTTCATCATCGTTTTGCTCGAGCGGGCACCAGTAACATCTCCATATGTCCTGTATCATGCTAGTAGAGCCCAAGGGCATCTGCTTGCTCCAGGAACATAAAGAGCCTCAAACCATTCCCATCAGGTCATGGGAATGAGGTCTATAATTGTTACTGGTATTTGGAATATCAAATAAACACAGGTCAGAGGTGACTACATAGTATACCACCCGCACGGCAGAGCCTGGCAAGCTACCTGTACTCCAGTACCCAGAATTTATTATCACATGATATTATCAGTCCACTCCTTGTTATCTAGTTAATGCTTTATCTTATTTTTAATTAGAACATTGTATATAAATTCAAAATACTCATCATAACCGTTTCTGTATCTTATTCTCTATAGTTTATACCTAGAAGCTGCTATGATTATCAGTATGCTTACAGTTCTATTGACATTCCCTCCAAATTATACCTTTAAGAAAAACACATACATATTAGTAGTCTATAATTTAGGAAATTGTATCTACCTATATGCATCCTCATGTTTGTTTTTATGGAGAGCCTTATGCATAGATAACCAGGCCTCACTGATCACTTGACTTCCTGTTATTCATCGATTTGCTCGAGCGGGCACCAGTATCATTTCCATTTGAACCATTTGAACCAGGCCTTACCATCCTATAAATATCTACTTTTTCTACAACTGTTTTTAATCCTTTGCATTATTTCTAAGTTTTCTTTCCTTTTTTTTGCAATGCTCAGGGGTTTCTCCTGGCTCTGCACTCAGGAATTACTCCTGGAGGTTTTCAGGAGACCAAATGGAATGCCGGGAATCAAACCCAGGCGGCACAGGCTAGCAGCATGCAAGGCAAATGCCCTACCTGCTAGGCTATTGCTCCAGCCCCTATTTCTAAGTTTTCATTATTTAAAAAAAGCTAAAGTAAATGTCTTTGTGTATGTATCTTAGCATTTATGTGGGAATTATTCCTTGCAAAAAAAAACCCTACAAATAGAATCCCTATGATATTAAAGTACTCAGTTTTTATAGTTCAAAATTTTTCTACCATTGATAACATCCATTAATTTGATTACCACTCATATTAATAAGAAGGAAATTATTTAATATAATTCAATAATGAATACATCCAGAATTTAATATTTTTTTAAATTGGGGTTAACAGTTATAATGTTACAATCATTACTGGTGGGGTAAGGGGTTTGGAAAGCAAACCCTCCATTGCTCAGGAGCTATTCTTGACTCTGCTCAGATGTGACTCCCCTGGTGGTGACCAGCGGACTGAAGTGCTCAACTGAACCAGGGTTGCTGAGCTATAAGGCACCTCCCTATCCCTACTACTGTCTATGTCAACCTGTCGTCTCTCTTTTTATTGGTCTGCAGAACCCAGACAGAGCCTGCAGCTTCTCCTGACTCAGTGTTTAGCAGCTACTCTTTGCTGTACTTGAAGGGCCATGTGGTGCCAGAGGTCAAACCTGGGACTTCCACATACAAAGAATGCAATTAAGCCTTTCAAGTTATCTTCTCAATCTCAGAATTTCAGTGTTGAAAAGATGTATTGTTTTTCTTTTATAACTTGTAATACAGTTGCTATACTTCTGACTTCTTTTTGTTTGTTTTGGGCCCACACTTGGCTGTGCTCTTTGTCCTGCACTCAGGGATCACTCCTGATTAGCTTGAGAGACCGTATGGGGAGCTGGGGATTTAACCTGGGTCAGCCACATGCAAGGCAAGTACCTTATCTTCTGTGCTATCACTCTGGCCCCAAACTTCCTATTTTAAATATAAGCATTTTGGGATAAACTTTTAAAGTTTTGGTCTGTGATGTATTGATTCTATGACATTTAGTATAGTCTTCTAAAAGCTGCATAAACTTTCTTTGTATTTGCAAGATTGGCAAATGATCTTTGTTTATCATCCATACTCTATTTGTGAATTAATGTTAAATATATTCATAAATTGAGTTCTGTGTGAGTTTTCATTCCTGGATCCAATTCCAATGTATTTCAGTATTCCTCAGACCAAAAGCAATTGAACTTAAGTCTAATACCATCAATCACAAAATGGCATCGGGCCTCACAATTCTTATCCACTTTTGTCCCAAATGATTGCCATCACTCCTTTCCCCTTCAGAATTAATTAATTTGTTAAGACTCATAAAACTCTGGAAAAACTTATATTTACTAGTTTATTTCATAAATATATAACAAGACAATTGGGTGGCAGGTAAGGGGTGTGAAAGATCCAAAATTCATTACCAGGTTGGTCTTGTCCAAGTTTAAGCTACATTCCAGAGTTACCCAGAAGCTCTCCCAGAGTCACCTCACTAAGTTAAATACTCTCCTATCACCACAGAATTGTTAAGAGTTTCAGAAGCTCTGAGTCATGTTCTTTTGGGTCAAACTTAGAAGGATTCCTACATGATGACAGAGGAGTAAAGGCACAGGACACTTGTAGATGGTTGGCAGACTTGTCTGATCGATTTAACCCACTGTGCGTTAACATTTTTTGATGGTATGAAATCTAGTTCCAGTATCATCTTAACACTTCTTTAAATAAAATTATCTAGCTATCCAGTTTTTTTCACTTGCATCACTTGTCTTCTGGTTGTTTATCCATTTGCTGGAGAGGGCACCAGTGACATCTCCACATATCCTGTTGCAAGTAAGTGTAGCCCAAGGGCATCTGTTTGCTCCAGGAACAGGAAGAGCCTCAACCCATTCCTTCAGGACATGGGAACGAGGTCCATAATTGTTACTGGTGTTTAGCATATAAAATAAAACATGAGTAGCTTGCCAGGCTCTGCCGTGTAGATGGTATACTCTCAGTAGAAGGCTCTCATCTAGAGCATTTACTGATGAAACTCAACGGGAAAGATCAGGTTTTCTCTTGGGTGGAGCTCGGAGGAGCTGTGGAATCTGGATGTTGAGAATGACTGACCTCATGGTGTGGGGGTTCCTCTGGTTTCTTGCTAGGCTCACTGGGATGACGGGCCACGGCTAGAACCTTCCTAGAGCTGTATAGAGTGTATAAATGTGAAAGATCCTGAGAAGGACCTGATCCTAACATCCAGTACTATCAACAGAGCTGTGGGTCTGGCACGAATCTCTTCCAGGGTTGCTGGCATGGAGGTGGAGGAATGGGAGGAGGGGCCCAAATCCTCACTCCAAGTCCAGCCAGCGTGGCCCCTCCCCTGCATGTGTGAGAGAACCCTTCGAGCTATGTTGGACTCAGCCAGGGGTTAGCCGAACCCTTTACTGCCTCTGGAGCTCCATGGGTTGCTTCCATGTGGGGCCGAGAGACGCAGCTGTGGGCCTGGAATGGTTGTGTCTGGATGGTCTCTCTTCTGGGGTTGTGGATGGAGCTGTGGGTGTGGTGTGACTCTCTTCCAGTTTCATCAACAAAACTTAAAAGTACAAATCAAAAGGTACCCATACCCTGACTATGCTAAAACCTCTTGTGGTAGAAGTTTGGAAACTGAAGTGCAGCTCCCAGGGATGCTTTCTAGGTGAAGCATGTATGGCCCTGGACGGTGATGTGTACAAGAACGAAACCTGTGCTGACCTTAAAAACAATAGAATCCATGATGCTCCTGGTGCTTTTATCACTTAGCAAATTACGTAGATTTTAGCAGCTCTGGGTGAGGCAACAATGGCAGAGACTAATTTACATATATTTTTCCTTTTCATCTTAATGTCACAAACATCTTCCTCTTTAATTAACCTGGATTAGACCAGCCTTTGGATATTAAGCTAGATTGGGGTTCAGTTAGAATATTGAGCTTGTTTTTAAAATGCATTATTCTGTGCTGACACTGATACTTCAAGAACCCACGTCTCTATGCCAGTCTCTTTGGAGGGGCAGCCTTGACAGATATCAAATCCTTCTCTCTCTGTGGTCAGAGATAACTTCTTCCGATGCTCAGAGAACTTTTGTGGTGCCAGAGAATTGAATTAAGGTCAGTTATATACAAAGCAAGTGACTTACTCCTGCCCATCTCTCTGTCCTTTCTCTCTCACTTTATTTCTCTTTCACATCATTCAGACATTTCATTTCTTTATCTTTCTCTCTATAAATACACATGTTCAACACTGACATTCTCTAGTGATATTTATGTATAAATATTAATTTTGCTGGTAGGTCCCATTTTGTGTCTTCACTCATTTTTCTAATATTTTACTTTAGCTAATATTAAATTTTTTATAAAACTTTTTCTGGACTGACATTTTCATCTTCCTTAGGTGAACAATAAATGCCTTCTGTACTATAAAATCTTGTCATGACCTAAACTTACCATAATATTTCCATAAATATTCTCTGCCACCCCTATCTCTATTATGGACCTGGACCATAACATTATTTATTTTGCTGCTTAAATTAACTACGTTAATGTTGTTTAACTATATAAAGCCATAAAATAAAGTATAATCATCATAGCATAATACTTTATAAACTAATTTAGAAATGATGTCTTAAAAATACCATACATTTCAGCATTATTCAAAATGGTGACATTAATGTGACAGCTTAAGTTTCTTTTAAAGATATTTGCGTGCTGGCGAGACAATATAATGGTAGGAGAAAATGCCTTGTATGTGTTCAAGTTTTATCCTAAAATTCACATGCTGTAGTCTAGAAATTCCCATCAACATGGTTGTGGTGGTCGAAGGAATATAGGGTCAAAGCAGCATCATGTCATCAGACCCTAGCACTATCCACTGGGCTAAATATTTCACCAGTCCATTAGACTGAATATTTCTGTGCTTGGTCCCCTGAGCACTGCTTGGGAGATGCCCCCAATGAAAGATTGGAAGTAACTTAAATTCATGTATTTCAGGTAAACACAGAGACTATCCTGCCAATTAAACAGTTTTGTATAAAAAATAATAATCAACATTTCTTACTCCTAATCCTTTGACAACTAACAACATAATTTTGAAATATTGCTGGGCTTTAAACACTTCTTTGGAATTTATCCATAAAGCATACCCAAATGGTAAATACAGAAACTCTATTTAAAGACTGCTACAAACATGTGTGGTGCTTTTTAGACCCAAATTCTCTTACTAATCTAAGGAGAAACTTGAGCTGTTTCAGTTTTATTCTAGCTAACGTTAGCCTTTCCCCAGAACTCTGTCTTGGCTGTAATTGGAAAGCAAGTAGTTTAACTAGTTTCTAGGAATGCCTGCACTTGTGGAAAATGTTACTTGAGAACTTTTCTGTTCTTATGGTTACATTGACCCTTACCATTCAAAGCTACTCTGAATCTAGCTATTCTACAGGTAGCCACTACATGAGTCTGTAATTATTTTTATCTGAATATAATACATTTATTTTTTATTTCATTTCCAACATTAAAGACATTTAAAAATGTTTATAGAAGCATTTTAGTCAGGTGATTCATTTTCTGTTTCCTGTTTAGAGTTTGAACCCGTAAGTCATTTTGTCTTTAGAATTACGTCAACTGAAAGAGACTTTTACTTTTGGGGGTTGATTGCATTGTAGCCCGGCCCAAAGGCACGAGAAGGTATAAGGTATAAGAAAATAGGGTATAGTAAAGCTCAGTGAATCTGACTGAGTTTTACTAAATTAAATTGAATCTGACTACACCCTTGCTTCCCCAGATGACAATTCAATTGTGTTGTATCTTGAGGCAACTTTCCCTTTCCTAGGGTCACGTGGCTTTAGAGAATTTCAGTACTTTCCCATCAGCATGGTTGTGGTGGTCCCAGGAGTTTCAGAAGTGTTTAGAAATTGGACACACATTATTGTGTTTAGTGCTTCAGGGTGTTTTCTGAGCCATGCCATCCTTCTGAAGTGGCCAGCTTCGTTCCTTTGTGGACCATGCGAGGGTCACGATATAGGGTCAAGGCTCTGCTTCTCACAGACCCCCTATTTTGTCTTCTCTCCAGTTCTTTCAAGTTTTTTCATGATTTTGAAAAATAAATCTTATGAAAAATAACTAAAATGAGCACAACACAATCTTTACCCTTTAAAGACGTAGTTAACAGGTTATTATTTTTTGCCTTAAATTTCTGACTTTAGGACTCCACTCTTCATTTTGACAATTAAATCCAAAACCCATTATATCTGATCCTTGGGGCAAAGGAATTCTTCTGCCTATAGGACTCAGAGCCCAGCAAAACATTTCAAAGGGTTTGAGTGGTAGACAGAAAATACTTCTCATTCTTTGAGTTTCTCCTATAAGAGAGAGAAATTCTAAATTATTTATCTCTATAAATTATCTTGCCACTAATGGTACCAGGGTTTCTTGTCACTAAGATACATGCTATAATACATTCCAGTGCAAAAGGAATGCTAAGGGCACATTTCAATTAGGCTCTTGTGTATAATCTGACAGAAGTATTTTTTTCTAAAGTTCATCATGAATTGTAAGACTGTATTCATTTATAATTAAGTTCTCAAATTTTTCGGTAGTGGTTTCTGTAGAGTTTTTATTTGAGGTTTCTCTTCCTTATTACATTCAGTGAGCAACTTTGACCCTGGGGTCCAAAATATGGCATTTTCTAATTTTAATTTTTACTTTAATGTCTTCATGTGAAAACATTTGGAGGATTTCAATTATAACACATTCATCCATCCAGGATACAGAATGGCAAAAAGCCTGTCACTGGTAGTAAACCAATGACCCCACTGATTTAAGGCTATGGGAAGGGGCCAAAGAAAAGGAAACAAAGTTCACACACACACACAATAGCATAACAACAACAATTTCGACTTTTTTGTGGAGATAATAAAATTGTGTTTATATTAGTTTTAAAAATAGCTATCTAACCATGAAATGATTTAGCACCATCTTTTTTTTTAAATCCTAATTAATGTTTCCCAAAAGCAAATGCTGAACCAGGATTTTGTGAGCTAAAATTTCTTGTATGGAACTCATTAGCAGCATCACACACTCACAAAAATATTTATGATGTTATAAAACTGCTGAAAACAGAGTAGGTATTCAATATAGGTAAGGTTTACGTGGGTCTCTGAATTCTTTCATGGTCTTGAAATTCTCTTAAGTTGTATGTGTAGTAACAAATGACATTTTTTTCAAGCTAGTTTACAGCATTAGCAGAATTTATACATTATTCAAGGCACAGGCTTTGAAATGAGTCTTATCCTACATTATGTTCATAGTGAAAAAAATTATCGTACCAAGCTGTGTTGAGGGGCTTACTGCTGACTCTGTGGTCAAAGATTGCTCCCAGTCATACATACTTGAGGGACCTATGTAGTGTCCAGTATTGACACAGGTCTGCTCCTTGAAAGGGAAACCTCCCAGATTGCCACTGAACTATCTCCTTATCTCTCTGCCCCCTTCAGAACAAATTCTAAGTGATCAAATAAGTTTAAATATTAAAGAAAAGGCTTATTTTGTGCATAAAGTAATATAATTTCTCCTTTATTAGAATGATCTTATTACTGCCCTTCTTCTGTCTGTTTCTGTGGTTATTCTTGTTTTGCATTCTTAACCCCTCTTCCCATTATTTAACAGGGCTCTGTACACAAGTTCCTATAAGTCCTAGTGTCTTAATGGGTCCCAAATCAAAGTACTCCATGTGTTTTTCCCTGACATGCATGGCAGTTAAAGTCAGTCCTGTGATCCCTACTAGCCTTCCGAGATACATTTTAGCACATCATATAAGGAAGCTACAACCACCATTTTCTCGTACAGGGCTGGACTGATAGTACAGAGGATAGAGTACTTCCCTTGCATGCAGCCAACATGGTTTTGACCACATGCACTCTGTATGGTCACCCAGACACCACAGGAGTGATCCCTGAGCATAGAGCTAGAAGTAAGCCATGAACACAGCCAGTTGTGGCCCCAAATCAATGGCAACATCAGAATACTCTCCAGAGAGAGCACGAGTTGTCATACTTATGAGACATCGTACAAACCTTAGACTACAGCTGATTAATAGAAAATTAAAGGGATTGCATTGTTTAAAGCAAACCATAAGCCCTAAATTTATAGATCTATGAATCAAAAATTTATCTTATTAATAAGAGAGTGGAAGCTATTATGCTGGTTGATATTTGAATAAAATTTCTGGGATTTGACAACCAAATTATGCTTTTCAGGAAGGAAACTGTTGTTTCTTCCCATCAAGCCAGAATAGTAAATTTTCGGTAATACTAAATTTTGTCATATAAAAATAGATTAAATATTTGTACAGGGGAGTGCGAGAAAATTCTTAGTTTGTGTGAGACTGTGCACCCAATCCCTAACAACTCATAGCCCCTAAGTACTCACAGGAGTAGCCGTTGTGTTCTCTGAGGACCACCAAGGGTGGCTCTATGAAATGTCATCGGTGAAGTTATGTATTTTTTGACATCTGAAAAGAGCTTGGCTCAAATGTACGACAGGGTTATAGCTGCTCCCGTGACTACCCCATATTCTGGTACTGTTATAAGTAATGCCAAGGCGAAACCCAACCTGCACACAGCAGGGATTGACTAAAAGTTAGGGTGAGAAGACTGGTTCAATATCACTATCACTCACTATCTTCCCGTTGATCATCTATTTGCTAGAGCGGGCACCAGTAATATCTCCATATGTCCTGTCTCATGCTAGTAGAACCCAAAGGTATCCGCTTGCTCCAGGAACATAAAGAGCCTCAAACCATTATATTAGGTCATGGAAATGACCTAATATAAATGTTACTGGTATCTGGCACATCAAATACAACACGAGCAGCTTGCCAGGGCTTGCCGTGCAGGTGGCATACTCTTGTAGTCACCTTTAAATAAAACATTTATTGATGAACCGTGTGGCGCTAGCAGCCACGTGAGCCGGGCTGTGATAGTCTGGTCTGCTGGGTGGAGTTGTGACGAGAGAGAAGTTCGGATGTGGAAAATGGCGGCCCCCATGGAGTTGGGGGTCGTCTGGCTTGTTGTGAGGCTCTGCTGGGGTGGCAGGCCAGGGCTAGAACCCACCATGCCTCCCAGGCACCTCATGAGCGGCTGGGCACAGGGAGAGCAAGGAGCAGCTCTGCCCCATGTCTGAGAGTCTCTAGTTCAGCATACCTGGGCCGGATTGAAAAAAAAAAAACTGCTGCAGGGTGGGTGTGGATGATCCGGGCTGTAGAAATGCAGCTTCATTTTGAATACTTCATCTTCTTTTTTAAAAGTATTCTTTTAAAAAGTATGCTTATGTTTCTTTCTTTTAAAAACATAAGTATAATTTAGGTATCTTTGACTTTTCTTAGCCTAAAATTAGTTATTATTATAATAACATATGAAATATGAAAGCAGTTTGGAATGCTTTCAAGAGCATCGAAGAAATAGCTAAAAGGACAAAGAACCTCGGGCTCTGGGCACATCTCTTTGACTCCACGGTTCTCCCTGCATTAACATACGCCTCAGAGAACTGGGCCCTATGAAAGCAGTATGAGAATGCTATTCGGGTCTCCCAGAGAGGAATCAAAAAGAGCTATGCTTGGAATATCACGCCTCACTCAAGTGAGAGAAGGAATCCGGAGTTCCGACCTCCATTGACAATCAAGAGTCAGGGACGCTATCTTGTTTGCCAAGGCATCGAAAATTAGATGGGCTGGACATGCAATGCGATTTGGAGACAACAGCTGGACTAGAGCAATTACCGACTGGATCTCATGGGATGTCAAAAGATCATGTGGCCGCCCACCTACAAGATGGTCAGACTTCTTTGTCAAGACCCTGAATGAACGGTTTGAGGCTCTTTGTATTTCTGAAGCCAGCAGATGCCATTGGGCTATATTGGCACATGATAGGGTCAAATGGAAACATTACTGGTGCCCAATGGAGCAAATTGATGAATAACCGGATATCAAATGATCAAGTGAAAATTTGCTTTTTCCCTTCCAAGGACTTATTTATTTATTTATGTATGCATTTTTGGTTACTCCTGCATCAGCACTCAGGAATTACTCGTGGTGCTCAGGGGACCAAAATGGGATGCCAAGTATTGAACCAGGGTTGGCCACTTGCAAGGCAAATACTCTACCCGCTGTGCACTCTCTGGCCAGCCGCTAAGGACTTGAAGTGATCTAAAGAATGAAACATTAACCAACTTGAGGCTTACCCTTTACATTTCAAAACCAGCAAAGAATGAGCTCTTTTTTATTTGATATTTCCACAGATCTCTCTAGAAAAGGAATTTTTTTTACTTGGTCATATAAACCATGATGCTTATCTTTAGAGAAGATATATTTCTATATAATATGCAATCTTTCAAAAAGCTCTCTTTCTCACTAGAATGTGAACTTCTCAAGGTGAAAATTATCATTTAACTTTGCGTTCTCTAGTACTCAGCAGGAGACTGGCCAAATTAAATTCCTTTCTTAAATTAATGAAAATTTATTTAAGAATAAATGAAATTTATTTTTAAATAAAAATTTAAATTTAAGAATAAATTAAATAAATGAAAATTTATTTAAATTAATGAAAATTTAAGACCAGACTATCACAGCCTGGATCATCGACACCCACCCTGCAGCAGTTTTTTTTTTCAATCCGGCCCAGGTATGCTGAACCAGAGACTCTCAGACATGTGGCAGAGCTGCTACTTGCTCTCCCTGTGGCCAACCGCTCATGAGGCGCCTGGGAGGCATGGCGGGTTCTAGCACTGGCCTGCCACCCCAGCAGAGCCTCTCAACAAGCCAGACGACTCCCCCAACTCCATGGGGGCTGCCATTTTCCACGTCCGACTTCCCTCTCGTCACAACTCCACCCAGTAGACCAGATTTTCGCTAGCGGTCGTGTGGTTCATCAATAAATACTTTAGAGGTGACTACAAGATTATGCCACCTGCACGGCAAGCCTGGCAAGCTGCTCGTGTCGTATTTGATATGCCAAATACCAGTAACATTTATATTAGGTCATTCCCATGACCTAATATAATGGTTTGAGCCTCTTTATGTTCCTGGAGCAAGCGGATGCCTTTGGGTTCTACTAGCATGAGACAGGACATATGGAGATATTACTTGTGCCCACTCTAGCAAATAGATGATCAACGGGAAGATAGTGATAGTGATAGTGATAGTGATAGTATACTTTCTAGTCCCATCCATGTTGTAGCGAACTGAAACATTGCATCGTTTCTCACAGGTGAGAAAAGATTGTGTGTATACATATAAATGCACCTAATACAAACATTTTTGTAAGCATATACACATATACAATATACACATATACCCATATATGAGTATATATAGATATATGTGCATATATGTGAGTTGATAATGAAATTTAAATATTATGTTTAAGTTTTTCCTGCCCCTTGAGGTATTGCAGGTGTGACTGTGGTGCTCAGCTGCATCAGCAGGTAGACAGGTCACAAGCTTGTTGTAGTTCATATGTAGAATACTTAGAATAATGGGTGTTTTGTGTGGTGCTATGAATCAGCCACCACAATGAAATGTAAGGTCACATATTTGAAGGAAAGGGAAATATTCCTTCTAAGATGGACCGGATTTGATCAGTGTTTGCAGATGCTATTATCAGGATTACTAACATTTTCTCTGTGAGTCACATAGAATGAAGAGAAGCTAAAGGAAAATCAGATAGTGGGAAACTGTGTTGCTATGATAACAGTAGTTGTTTAAAATAATGACACTAGTCAGTTTTTTTATTACTCCTAGCTCTGCACTCAGGAATTACTCCTGGCAATGCTATGCTCGGGGAGCAAATTAAAAAAAAAGAAAAAACAAAACAAAGGACCAGGCCCTGCCCAGGATCTTTCACATTTATACTCTATAATGAATATTCTCCCGCATGGCAGAGCCTGGCAAGTTACCCGTGTTGTATTTTATATGCCAAAAAACAGTAACAATTATAGACCTCATTCCCATGACCTGAAGGATTGATTTGAGGCTATACCTGTTCCTGGAGCAAGCAGATGTTTTTGGGCTACACTAGCATGTGATAGGAAGTATGGAGATGTTACTGGTGCCCGTTCGAGCAAATCGATGAACAATGGGAAGACAGGTGATATAGTGATTTGGCTTTATTTTACTAGTCACTTCTTTAATACCCCATGAGAATAAATACCTTGGATAGGAGAAATGAAAACCAATGAGAATAAAAAATTATACATAAAGAATCACAAAAACACCTTGATATTTGGAATGAATTCCTTCTCTACTATAGTAAATTTCCTGAATTTGTGACATAAGAAAATCTGAGGTCTGACTTTAAGTAAACAGAACTTGTAGTGCCTATCAGGGCATTTTGTAGACGCTCTGTCACATGTTTTTAAAATAATGGCACTAAAAAAGCAAGAACAACAATGATTATGCTCTGAATAAAAACACTGGTGCAACATAGCAGTGCAGAAACTCCAAATACCCTAGAATCCCCTATGCAAGATGAAGCAAATATTTCAGCGAGAAAAGAAGCAAACAGAAAAAAAATATTATTAGCATGTAGACATGGAGTCCAAAGAAATAAACTTTGCCACCAAGTTTAGGCTGCAGTACAGACAGAGGAATGTCCAGAGCCCTCAGACACAATAGAATCTGAAGTGTTTTCTGAGCAAATGGAGACTCCCGTTGAGACGGAAACAAGCGCAGCTGGAAGACGAAAGCACAGCGTTTAAAGCCAGAGCCGTGCTCCCCTCTGCTGGCAACTCTTTTTCATGTCAAAAGCACCTTCTCGGCCAGAGTGTTAGCACCGCGGGGACGGCATTTGCCTCATACGGGCCCTCGGTTCGATTCCCGGCATCCCATATGGTCCCCGAGCATCTGACTGCAGGAACAGAAGAAACTACTAAGTATTGCCCAGTGTGAATCAAAAAAAAAAAAAAAAGCAAATGCTAGCCAAAGCAACGTCTCGCTAGGTGCTGCCCCTCAGGTGTATTCTGAACGCTCCAGAAGTCATCACATGATCCTGCAACCTAATATCCCTGAGCTGAAGAAAGGGCATGATCTGATCTCTTAAACTGAAAAATTGCATTTGTCTGATGATTAATGATGATGAGCATTTTTTCATATGCCTTTTGGCCATTCTAATTTCTTCCTTATCAAAGCTTCTGTTCATTTTTTCTCCCCCCCATTTTTTGATGGGGCTGGCTGTTTTCTTCTTGTAAAGTTCTGATGACATCCAGGATACACCAGTGCCTGATATATCCTGGATGTCAACTCCTTATCAGATGGGTATTGGGTGAATATTCTTTCCCACTCTGTGTACTGTCTTTGTGTCTTGGTCACTGTTTCTTTTGAGGTGCAGAAGCTTTTTAGTTTCATGTAGTCCCATATCAAAACAACAATGAGATATCATCTCACACCACAGAGACTGGCACATATCCAAAAGGGCAAGGACAACAAATGCTCGCGTGGATGCGGGAGAAAGGGACTCTCATCCATTGTTGGTGGTAATGTCGACTGGTACAGCCCTTTTGGAAAACAATATGGACATTCCTCCAAAGATTAGAAATTGAGCTCCCGTTTGACCCAGCCATACCACTCCTGGGAATATAGACTGGGAAGCCCAAAACACACAGCAAAGTGAATGCTTTGGCTAGTAGCTTGCCTTTTAATTTCAGTTGTTACTCATAGTAGTAGTTGATAATAATTCTAAAAAAGAATAATTAAAAGAATAATTTCTTGACCCAGTTAAACTGGAAAATGTGTTTATATAATCTAATTTAAAATACTATGTATATTGATGATATGCAAAAGAATTTTTTTGAAAAACTAAGTTGAGCTGTTCTGTAATGCAAACAGGTACAATTTTTTAATTCAGGTTATGATGGTCAACATTATCATAAAGTACTAGGAAATTCAAAAATTGAAAAGAATTTATTTGTGTCAGTATTTCTAAATGGATATTCATAAACTTTGCTGAATGATTGAAGAGTGAAGGTGGAAAATATGCTTTAGGTTCATTGGTCCTACTTCAAAAGAATGGAGGATGATTATGCATTTATGAGTATTAAGGGAAGGAAGTATTTGAAATTATGTGTGTATCTTATTTATAGGTTTTATTTTTTCTTTAATGGAATTTTACAAGAAATAATTCTTATTTTTTACTTTGATGGACTTTTACAAGAAATGATAACTATCATATGAAGCGCATGATGGTCGCTTGGGAATGTTTTGGTGATCTAAGTTAGGTTTATAATCATTTGTTTTTTGATGTGAAAAATACCTCTGGAATCTTGGTGAGGATTACATTAAATCTAAAGACTATTTTGCAGAGAATAAACTTTTGGCAATGTTATTTCTTACCATCCAGAAGTGTAGAATAATTTTTAATTTATTTGTATCTTTCACAACTTTTCCATCAATGATGTTATCCCACCTCCAGAACCTTCTTGGCTGTCTTTTTTTTTTAAATCCTAATTCCCTTATAGTTTTTTACTTTCTGTTACTTATTTGCAATATTGCCCTCTAATATTTTGTATATCACTTGATCACTGGAGTCCCGTTATTCATTGATTTGCTCGAGTGGGCGCCAGTAACATTTCCATTGGACCCTATTGTCGGGCGCTCCGCCGGGTCCCCGACAGTGCAGGGGAGCGAGTTCCCTTCTACCTCCGAAGCCGGCGCGAAATGGATGAAAACTCAGGAATCCGATGCAGTTTTAAAAGGCTTTACTTATCACAGGTTCAGGCATACAGATCAGCAAAAGGAAAAGCCCGGTGCTTAGGATTCCAGGCTAGAACCCCAGCCACGTGTAGGCCAAGATGGCGGCCACCACGTGTAAAGGCTTTGTAAAAGGGGAAGACAAGACTTCCGAGAAGGGTGAGCGCTCACAAAGAGCCCAAAAAGAAGCACATGAGAGAGGAAACTGGCTAGTTTATACCCCTGCAACTCAGACTTTCCTCCCACTGTTATGGAAAGCAGGGAGGGTCAAATGCCCTCCCTGCACCTCACCTAGGCCCTTTAGTATGTTAATGTTTTGAGCCAAGATCTGCCTGGAAATGCCTTTTTAGGGTAGAGAAGGGGATTTCTGAGATGGCATGTCTCTGTACCAAAGACTAATACTAATGCCAGTTAAATATTTCTCCAAGCCTTCACAAGTCTCTTCTACTTCATTGTAGTTTTGTATTTTAGTTGCCTTTGAGTATATCAGGGAGCCATGCTTGTTTGCTTGGAGGCAAACAGCATTTCTCTCTGGTCTAATTACCCAGGGGTCCTGCGTGGCCAGGCTAATATGCTGGTAAGATCTAGCTAGTCCCACGATGATTGTGGTAGCATGGGAGAATATTTATACCAGCTAGTACAGCATACATGGTCAGATAAACTGCCACATTTAGACTACCCCCTTATCTACGAAGTGATTTGCAGGAGGCAATCCAGAGCAGATGCAGTGGCCCTTAGGAGTCCTGCAACACCCTATCACATGCCAATGTAGCCCAATGTCATCTATTCTATTCTGCTCTGCTGTGCAGGAGCTATACTCTCATATTCTGTATATATCATTTTATTATTCCCATGCTGCTGTAAATGTGTTATTTTCTTAGTTTCCTTTTCCAATAGTTTGTTGATGGTATATGGAAACACAATTGATTTTTATGTATTGGTCTTATATCCTGCAATTTTGTAAATTTGTTTACTTCTAATAGTATTTTTTGCATTCTTTAGAAAATTGATTTGATATGTAAAATATCATGAGATCTGCACAATTTTCTTTCTTTCTTTCCAATTGGCATGCCTTTTTACTTCTTTTGTCTCTCCTAACTGTTCTACCAGAACATCTAACACTTTATTGAGTAAAAATTCCTTTGCTGTTCCTGATCTTAAATGAAGAACTTTTAGATTTTTACCATTATCATGTTGGCAATCTGTTTGTGATAGCAACCTTCTTTTGGGTTGTTATTTGTTTGTTCTTAGGATACACCGGGTGATATCCAGATAGAAGTTTCAGGCTCTGAGCTCTGGGATCACATCTGGCCGGGCACTGAGGATCATATGGGGGTCAGAGATTGAACCAAGGCAAGTGCCCTCCTCTCTGTGTTTTACCAGTGTCAAGATATCCTGTGTTTAGATGCATGTCTCTCCCTAACTCCTGTCGCAGCTACTTTTAACTTAAGCTCCATTCTTTCCTTTTATGCCCAATTTATCTAGAATGTTTAGCATGAAATGACACAAAATTTGTTCACGTGACAATACAGCATCTATTGAAATGTTATTTTGATACTTGACTTTGTTAATGTGGCATATAACATCAATTTGTAAATGTTAAAGACACTACAGCTTTCAGAATGATAACAGTTGATCATGACATAACTCCTTCCAACATACTATTTAGCTGTACTTGCTGTGACTTGTTGAGGGTTTATGCATACCTATCCACCTGTTGTTCTGTTTTCATAGACACCATCACTGGTGCTGGGTCTGACAATACAGTGATGGGTTCTGAGCTGATATGCTCGGGGTTGGTAGTGCCAGGATATCTTAACACAGGTAAAGATACCCTTGATGTTAATTGGGGAGTGTATTTTTTCTGGGATCCAGCTCAATATCTTTTGCATTGCAGGCATATGCTCCAAGCTTTTGAGACATAACTTCAACACTCTACCAGGATTTTTACCCATAATTTAATCTTCTTAGAGTATCTTTATATAGTTTAGGTATCAGGTAATGCTTGTTTCTCAAAACAAAAGCTGAAATATTTCCTCTTTTCTAATTTTTGGTAGGGTTTGATCACTGTATCACTGTCTTCCCGTTCATCATTGATTTGCTCGAGCGGGCCCCAGTAACATCTCCATATGTCCTGTCTCATGCTAGTAGAGCCCAAGGGCATCTGCTTGCTCCAGGAACATAAAGAGTCTCAATCCATTCTGGAATGAGGTCTATAATTGCTACTGGTATTTGGCATATCAAATACAACACGGGTAGCTTGCTAGGTTCTGCCGTGCAGGAAGCATACTCTTGTAGTCATCTCTAAGTCCAGCAATTATTGATGAACCACGCGACGCTTGTGGCCGCGAGCCAGGCTGTGATACTCTGGTCTGCTGGGTGGAGTTCTGATGAGAGAGAATTCTGGATGTGGAAAATGGAGGTCCTCATGGATTGGGGGGTCATCTGGCTTGTTGCAAGGCTCTGGTGCGGTGGCAGGCCAGAGCTAGAACCCGGCATCCCTTCTGGATGCCTCGTGAGTGGCTGGGCACAGGGAGAGCAAGTAGCAGCTCTGCCCCCATGTCTGTGAGTCTCTGGCCTGAGGGTTTGATAGGAATTATTATTATTAATTTTGATTCAAAAAGTCCCATAAAATCCATTAGAGAACACATCCAGTCCTGAAATTGTATTTAGTAAGAGATTTAAACAGCATTTTAAATTCAATCTCCTACTAACTAATTGATCTTCTATGATTTTCTATTTCTTTAGGACTCTTTCATTATGACTGTTAATTTGAACTTATATATGAGGTTAATTATGTATTTCCATTTCATCATTTTTATTCCTGAATACGCACCTTCTTTTGTTTGAAATACATTTATTCAATTTCGTCACTTTTCTTGACTCTGTGTTGGTATCTGGATGTTAAATGAAATGGCAGTTCTCCACTATTGACAGACCTGTCTTGTTTTGGGGACAAATCTTGTCACTTAGCCTGGTTCAAGTTCTGGGTTATCTCTCAAACCTTCTTGACTGTGCAAGACACCTTCTTCATTCTTAGGCTCTCCCAGCATGTGAGTTTGCCAAATTCTGTCGCTGTTCTGAAACAAAGATTACATTCAGAGCAGGTGAAACACAGATCCTCAGGCAGCATCTGGGAAAATATGTAGTTAAACTCCTTCAGGGAGAAGACAGAAAAAACGACATCTTTGCCTGCTCACTTGCAGACCCCAGGGCTGCTTTGTGAACTGTTTCCTGTCATTTTGAAAATGTTGCCAACACAAGCTTATTTGCTTTCAGAGGTAGGCTTTTGTGGGGGCTCATTGGAAGTGGGAATGTAAAATGCTAAGAAACTACATGTAAATTCCAAACCCTTCTTATCCCAGGGATAAGAAGTGAGGATTGTGCATGCCCCTCCAATACCATGGCGCTATGCTGAGAGAGGGTTTTATTTTGCTTTGTTTGTTTGGTGGCCACACTTGGACCATTGCTCAGGGCTTACTCCTGGTTCTGTGTTCAGGGATCACTCCTGGCATTCTTTAGGGAACCTATAGGGCACCAGGGATCAAACCCGGTCTGCTTCTGTTGAGAATAGGCAGGAGTATATATGTTTCCTAAGAACTTTAAAACATGGAGGGAGATTGTTTTCTACCTTGAAACAAAGTTGTAGTAATAGACTTAATTTTTGTGTATATGAAATTTTGTGTATATGAATTTTGTGTAATTTTGTGTATATGAATTTTTGTCTAATTATTTTACTAATCACTTATTTTAGTCTTGATTATTAAACATATAATTAACCATGTGGTTCAAACAAACACAGCAACAAACAGCAACAAATGATAAAGTGGAAAATTGACTAACTTCTTCCATTAATTCCATTAACACTCCTGCTTTAGAAATAACTTAGGTTGGATAATTACCAAAATCAAACAGCAGAGGGCAGAAAATAGCAAGCTCTTTTAGTATGCCACCCTCTTCAAATGTATTCCTAGTAGTTTGGAAATTTTCAAAATTTCATTATTGATCAATTTGAGAAATATTCTTTAAAAATGTTTGTAGATATCCAAAAAGTCCCAGTATTTTTAGCATTTAAATTTATGTCATTTCATTTATTTCCAACAACTAAATTTTATTACACTTACATCAAGTGTTCTCTGGAAAAGACTACATGCTATGACATATGAATGTAATGTTAATTCAATAATGCTAAAGGGCAGTCAATACATCCAGATATATGGTTAAAAGTGAATGAATTACTTTGTGAAAGCCATAAAAGCAGAGCGTTTGAATTACAAGAAATATTTAGTAAAATTTTATCTGCAGATGGTAAGTGATCAGTAGGCAGTATATTTTCCTCGAATCCTTACATATTATTTACCAGGGATATACTTTATGATTCAGTAAAATCTATTGAATATCATCTGTTTTTATAAATTAATCAGTCTGTTTGAAGTTCCTCTTGACTTTGAAATAAAATGCTTGAACTGTTCCATTAAAAATCAATTCAAATCAGTTAAATTGACTTAGGTGTGTTTTATATAGATGTATATGAGTACATATTTACATAAATGTGACCTTTTCTCTATGTTTAAAATCTCATTTTCTAATTTTTGAACTTGCTTTTTGTTCCATACATAATAAAGTCCAAATATATAAAAATTGACTTAATTATTTTACAATTTGGATGCCTGTTTGCATGTGTCTCTTCCTATTTTTTCTTCAAATAATTTTAAAAGTCTAATTGTGTTTTCATACATAGGACCTGCTTGTAAGTGCATTACGTTGAATAGCAAATTGGTATAAATTCTTGGTGATAAAAATTGAAAATATTTTTACTGAACGCATGAAAAGCATGGCAATCCACTAAGAATATCTTCACTCCCTGGTTTAGAAATAGTGAAAAAATAAAGGAAGTCCCAAATTGGGAATAAAAGAATGGCAGGTGTGAGCCCGTCTGTCACTTTACTGATATTTAACATTAATTTGCTGGAGAAGTAGGTGCTTAGAGCAGAGGTAGTATTGTATGTTTTAAGGCTGCAGAGACGATATTAACGTAGCAATTGAGTTTTACGCAGCAGGATAAAGCTAATTCTGAGAGATTGGCAGATTATTCCATTAGAACTGTGGACTCCCACCTTCTGCTTCCTGGAAATATCCTTTCCTATCCAGTGTCATTTTTCTCTAATCTCTGCTTACATCACAAAAACATAAAATTTCGAGAGGAATTTTTGAGGCGGAGCGAATTGCAGAGCAGGTTCCAAGGTGTCATCTTAGCAAGCATCCGGAAAAGCCACATAAAATCTATAGGGCAGTGCGGGTTTACAGGCGCCTCACCAAGTCACTTCCTTCCGGAAACTTTGAATCATTAACCTTAGGCTACTTCTCTAATGATCTCCTTTTGCATTCAAGTGTTGAGAACTTGAACTGCTTGCAGGGAGCTGGTGGGGCGGGTCACAAGTGCTAAAACTCATAACCCTTAAGCGTCTAGTTTGGGGAAAAGATTCTGCTGCTGGGTTGGATTTCCACCCCCACACCCCCCCTATTCTTTCTTAATCTTTTAAGTTCTCCTGTGAGCCTTTCCTTGAAAGTTGACAATCATAGATCTCTACTAAGGGTGAGTCTGCAGTCGCTCCTGCAAGAGCCCCGCGGGCAACTGATTTAGCAAATTGGCAACAAAGGACCCTTCTATGGAGCGCCCTAAGGATGGGACGTCAATGCTAAGTGGTTCAGATTCAGTCCTGATTTTCATGCATTTAGCCTTTAAAGACCGACTCTCTCTCTCTCTCTCTCTCTCTCTCTCTCTCTCTCTCTCTCTCTCTCTCTCTCTCTCTCTCTCTCTTCTCTCCTTTCCTCTGAATCCTAGCTAACATCACATTTAGCTCAAGTTTTGGGGACACTTCTTCGTTGAGCATTTGGTTTGTTTCTTTGGTAGCGGATCTCATGAGAGGAACGGCAGTTATTTCTCTATTTCTTAGGTGGGCTTTCCGAGACAGTTGCAGACAAAAATCAAAATGACCTATAGTGTGAAAGAACAGGGCTTGGCGAGAGATCGCTTCCCCGCCACCAATTAGCTCTTCGACTTCTGCACAGCAGCCGGAAATTGGCTTTGCTGCATTTGCTACAGGCTGGAGCATCTCAAGCTGCTGCAGCGGTTGCAACGTAGGTCCCGGCTGGAGCGGGGGCGCTGTCCGCGGTGCTGAAACGCTGAAGGCTTCGGGGTTTCCACCACAGCTCGCGAGACCCGAGGTCTGGCCCAGGGTTAGCCGCTCTCCATCCCGCTCCGGAGGCATCTGGGCAGAGCCGCGCACGAGGCACCGCCGGGGCTGTGCGGGGTGCGGGGTGCGGAGCGGGGAGGGGGGCCGCGCGCTCAGGCCTCGAGTCGCGCACGCGCGCCCGGAACTGCCTGCCCCTCTCGGTGACTTGCGTGTGTGTATGTGTGTGTGTGTGTGTATGTGTGGAGTGTGTGTGCGTGCGCGTGTGTGAGAGAGGGAGAGGGAGAAGGAGAGAGAGAGAGCGAGAGCGAGAGCGAGAGAGAGAGAGAGAGAGAGAGAGAGAGAGAGAGAGAGAGAGAGAGAGAGAGAGAGAGAGAGAGAGAGAGAGAGAGAGAGAGAGAGAGAGGAGAGGGAGAAGAGAGCGCGAGAGAGGGTGAGTGTGTGTGTGTGAGTGCATGGGAGGGTGCTGAATATTCCCAGCACTGGGACCACAGCGGAGCTCCGCTGAAAACTGCATCCAGCCTGTCCTCGGGACTCCGGCAGCAGGGACTGGGAAGGCAACATCCGCCGCCAGCAGGACCTGGGAACCAGGAATTCTTTTGCCTCCACTTCAGGCTACAAGCAGCTTGGTGCTAAATTGCTTTCTCAAAATGCAGAGGATCTAATTTGTTGAGGGAAAGGAAAAACAAAAAAACAGCCAAATTTAAAAAAAAAGGCCAAAGAAGGAAGAGGAGGAAAAGGAAAACCGAAAAGGGTATTTTGTGGATGCTCTACTTTTCTTGGAAATGCAAAAGATTATGCATATATCTGTCCTCCTTTCTCCTGTTTTATGGGGACTGATTTTTGGTGTCTCATCTAACAGCATACAGATAGGTAGGTACCCTTTGTGTTCTGCTTTGGAATTGTGCATAATTCGGCGGTAATCTTTGTTCACAGTGGACAAATTAATTCATGTCATGTAGACTTATGTCATACCTTGACCGCATTCCAGATTTAAACTGCCTAGAATATACATGTATTTCTTCGCATAAAGCAAAAAAAGGGGGGCAAGATTACGCCTTTGATACAATAGACGAAAAGCGCTTCTAGTCTTTGGCCCGAATTGTGCAAATTCTTAACAACATTTGCCCATTTGTTCGGATGCACTTGGGGTTGGAGTGCAAAGCTGGTGGTATCCTAGGCAAAGACGAACGATTCTGACCCTATTCTTTACGCCCAGACCCTTATCAATATCTTGACTCAGAAGTTCCATTAGGACCCTTGAATCCGGGGCTTCCAAAAATCTGTGGATGTGTTTTTTGGGTCCGAAAAGCGTGAATTAAGAGACCGGGTCTGTTGGTGGCTGGCGGGCTCCCTTTCCTCCCTTCTGGCTTCTGACACTCTTCTCTTTGGTGCTTGTTCCTTGCAGGGGGCTATTTCCCAGGGGCGCCGATCAGGAATACAGTGCATTTCGGGTAGGGATGGTTCAGTTTTCCACTTCGGAGTTCAGACTGACACCCCACATCGACAATCTGGAGGTAGCGAACAGCTTCGCAGTCACCAATGCTTGTAAGTAATGAATATTCATGTGTGTACGGGGCCACACCGGAAAGGCAGCGAGTGTGAGTGCGGGATGGTGTGTGTGTCTCTGTGTGATCGTGTGTGTGTGCGTGTGTGGAGGGGTGAGTGGCTGCACACGCGCGTGCGTGTGACGGCGATGGGTGAAAGTGGCTGCAATCTCGGGGACCCCCGCTGTCTGGGGAGGGTGAATGCTGAGCGAAGAGACGTGGACGAGGCGGGTGCGCACCGCGGGCCGGAGCTGGGGGTGGCTTCCTTGGAAACGGGGCTCTCGCTTCTGTTGAGTGCGCGCGAGCTTCTCCTGCCGCACCCCAGCCCCCGGCTGGGAGCGCCTGCTGGCACCGACCCACACAGAACACGCTGTTCCCCTGAGCGCGCGGGCGGGCAGACCCCAGCGGGGACCCCTCGAAGCCGGGCTGAGAGCCCCGCCGCACCCTGGCCCGGAGGCGTTGAGTGCTGATCGCTGCTCCCCACCCCCTGGCCCAATCTTTGCAGACCCCGCGAGTGCCCTGCTCTCTGCCAGG
This sequence comes from Cryptotis parvus, assembly GCA_021461705.1. Classification (NCBI taxonomy): domain Eukaryota; kingdom Metazoa; phylum Chordata; class Mammalia; order Eulipotyphla; family Soricidae; genus Cryptotis; species Cryptotis parvus. Next base: position 96,249 of record JAJIBD010004620.1, on the reverse strand, counting down.
TCCGGACAAATTGCTCCGAGACCGCGGAGTGGGGCTCGGGGCTGTTACATAACGCCCACCCGAGGGGAGCGGCGCGGGCAGAGCGCAGCTGACGCAGGCCCGGGGCTCGCCCGGCCCAGGGGTGCGCGGTCCGGGGCTCCGAGGAGCTTCGGCCTGAGGCTGGGGATGGGTCGATGCCTCGCCCCTCCTCCTGCGCCTCCTCCACCACTCGGGACCCGCGATCGGTCGCCGGCCCGTCCGGCTTTGTTCTCGCACCCGGCTGGCTCCGGCTCCCGAAGGCGCGAGGAAAAGACCCCGAAAGCGGCCGCCGCCGGCCGAGTGGGAAAAGCAGCTGTCGCTGATCAGCCATTTTAGTCCTTGCCGTTGTCCGTGTCCTAAGCCGTGTTCTGGCACGCAGCGAGCGGGCGGCTCGGCAGCTCAGCGGTTCCCGGCTGGGTCCGGGCAGTGCGGCCGCGTCGCCTCCCCGCCCGCGTCCCGGCCGCTGCCGTCGGGTCCTGCACCGCGTTCGCGGGGACACGCTTCCCGCCCGGGTGTGTGTTCTCAGCGACCGCTGCCTCCACAAGCGTTGGGGGGCTGGGCCGGCGGGCGGAGGGGGCTTTGCAGATGGCTCACTCCCACTTGGGCGACAGTGTGGAGGAGCTAGCGGAAAATTACCACCGCCGAAAGCCCAACTGCAGTGTTCGCACATGAGACAAACAACCGGTTGCCATGCCGCTGCCCCCATCAGGCATTAATCACACATGGGGTGCTTGGGCTGGTGCTCGGAGCAGGAACGTAATCAACTCTTTTGAGAACTACTGACAGCCGGAAGGAAGGATGGAGACGTGGTTTTTCTCAGACTGCTGGAACCGGGGCGGGGTTGGGGGCAGATACTCTTGTCACAGAAACACAGGATTCAGAGACACAGAGAAAACTATTTAGGTTTCAGCAGTATGATACTGAGAGAAAAGGGGGAGTGGAGAGACAGAGACAGAGATAGACAGACAGAGACAGAGAGACAGAGAGACAGGCACAGAGAGTCTGTCTCTGAAGAGACAGAGACAGAAAGAAAGACACAGAGATAGACAGACAGAGACAGAGAGACAGACACAGGGGAGAGTCTGTCTCTGAAGAGACAGACAGAGGCAGAGAGACAGAGACAGAGATAGACAGACAGAGACAGAGAGACAGAGACACAGAGAGAGAAAGATACAGGCAAAGAGAAAGAGAAACTCAAAGTGGATTCTCAGGTTTAAAGTATCTCCATAAAAGAATATGAGACTACATTGGAAAAATCTTTATTGAATACATAGTAAGGAACCAGTATGGTTTTTAATTTTTGAATGGTTCATCTCTTTACCTACCAGAATCATTCATTTGTTTGAATATCAAGTTTCCATCTCTTTCTCTGAGGGACAGCTTTGCCAAGTATCAAAACATACATCATTGCATTCAAAACGCTTTGAAAAGCAAGGAATTGTGTGAAAACGCTTTGCAAAGTAATGACCTCAAGGACAAGAATATGATCATTGGAATTCTGAAGATTTTATTTTTATATGTAATTGACAGCCATACATTTTTTAAATGGTCAGTGATTGATAGGTTTGCTTATTGGCGAAAATTATGAGGCCAGACTCAAAATAAAAGCGATATGCTAATCGAACAAAACAAATATTCCTTGATTTCAATAAATGTTGAATGACTATATCGGTGCTTGGGAATATCAAATAATTGTGGTTAGTAGGTTAGGTGACTAGGTTAGACCCATAGTCTCAATATTTGTGAACAAATTTATTTTTAATAAAACTTTGTTTAAGCAGTAAGAAAAATGTTTACATACAACACATATTTTTAAAGAAAATGCACAGATTTTTAAAGAATAACTAGATCTGGGGCTGGAGCGATAGCCCAGCGGGTAGGGCATTTGCCTTGCACGCGGCCGGCCTGTGCCGGCCTGGGTTCGATCTCCTCCCCTGCATCCCGTATGGTCTCCCGAGCACTGCCAGGAGTAATTCCTGAGTGCAGAGCCAGGAGAAACCCCTGAGCATTGCCGGGTGTGACCCAAAAAAGCAAAAAAAATAATAATAACTAGATCTATGTAATAAATCCATATATTTCACCTTTTAAAAGAACCTACAATTTGTTAGGCTGTGTTCTGGGGAAATCAGATTTTCGTTTACGTAGATTTTCTCTCTCAGGTGCTAAAGTTGAAATATAAATGAGATTTCATAATCCAAAATTATTCCTTCTTGGATTACTTTTCTAGAACAGCAAAAACCAAAAAGATATGCTAGGAAATGAACATATTTTCAAATATCTGTCATGGGAGTTTCTAATTATTTGCACATCCATGATATAAGAAATATTAATGAGGCTCTGTTATGAACAAGATTCATTAGACAGAATTTTCTGGAATTGATATTGAATCATTCACTAGACAAATGACAGTCTATTTTGTGATTCAGTTTAATTCCTTTAGGAATTGCGCAGTCCAGAATCTTTAAAATAAAACGAGTTGTTTGATTCCCTAATTTTTCTGTTTTTGCCAAGGACAAAGAAACACAAAATTAATTGAATGAGAGAGATAGACAGAGAGATGAGGGGAAGATAATAGAGAGAGATGCTTATGTGTTATACTATTGGAAAGTCATCAGTAAAGAAATGAATGGAAATGCCTAATATCAGTTTTGTTAAGACGAGTCTTAAGGTTTTCTCCATGTTAAATCTTGTTTCCTTGCCTTCTCAGTAAGGGGAATCCATGGTCCTTTGCTATATGGATTGAAGGAAGAAGCATCAGTTATGTGGTCAGCTAAAACTAATAGAATTTTTCCTTCAACTATCTAAAGAATTTGATGTTTCAAACAAATGTATCTTCTCCGAGATAAACCATAAAAATCGCATGATTAATTTCATGCTAAGCAAGAGGTTTAAAATACCTTAATAATCTAATTCCAATAGAAAAGATTTCAGTTGACTAATTTCTGTGTTGGGGGAATTTATTTGGAAATGTCAAGGTTGACATTGATTTAAGGGCCCAGGAGATCAGCTGAATGGGTTAAGGTTTGCCAACTAAATGAAGCCGTTATCTTGGGATCCTGTAGAAAGGACTGTGCACAGACTCCCACCTCTCTTCACAGGCACTGAGGGATAATGCAAGTACCTATTTGTTCCCATTGGTTTCCATGGGTACCTGAAGAAATAAAGACAGATTTCCATTTCCTTTCTTTCCTCCCCCGCCAGCCATCTCCCATTTCTTTACCTCTTTTCCTTCTTAGAGATAGTAGAAAGGATTTTCCCTGTTCTTTGTTTCTCCAAGCATGGCTTCATTTTGAGAAAATACAAACCATAAAAGAAAAAGAAGAGGCTAATATCTGACGTGTTCAACAGTTGAAATTAATAAAGGACCACAAGCTTGCCAGCTTCCTTCGCCCCCCCCTTCCTTCCTCCCTCCCTCCCTCCCTCTCCCTCCCTCCCTCCTCTCCCTCCCTCCCTCCCTCCCCCCTCCCTCCCTCCTTTCTTGCCCCCTCCCTCCCTTCCTGCCTCCCTTCCTGCCTCCCTTCCTGCCTCCCTTCCTGCCTTCCTTCCTGCCTCCCTTCCTCCCTTCCTCCCTTCCTTCCTTTTCCTTCCTTCCTTCCTTCCTTCCTTCCTTCCTTCCTTCCTTCCTTCCTTCCTTCCTTCCTTCCTTCCTTCCTTCCTTCCTTCCTTCCTTCCTTCCTTCCTTCCTGCCTCCCTGCCTCCCTTCCTCCCTTCCTCCCTTCCTCCCTTCCTCCCTTCCTCCCTCCCTCCCTCCCTCCCTCCCTCCCTCCCTCCCTCCCTCCCTCCCTCCCTCCCTCCCTCCCTCCCTCCCTCCCTTCCTTCCTTCCTTCCTTCCTTCCTTCCTTCCTTCCTTCCTTCCTTCCTTCCTTCCTTCCTTCCTTCCTTCCTTCCTTCCTTTCTTCCTCTGGTTCATCCGGTTCCCTCTCACTTTAACCCTCTCCTCTTTTTAATACCTGCTACTTATTAGAGAATAGATAAGTACTTTTAGTTAATTTTTTACCTAATTTTTCTCCTCTATACTATTTAAAGTAGTTGACGAAACCTTATAGGTCCTTGATACTTTCATTGTGTGCTAGTACCTGTGATGTTGTCTAAGTTTAGTATGGGAAAATGCAGCTGTTGTAGTGGTATCATACAAAAGCCCTCAGTGAATCAATATCCTTGTTAAAATGGATCTTCTGTTGACTGATGATCATGTATCACATATTGAAATGTTTTAACAACAGACAACACATTTTAGCTACAGAGTAAATATTTGTGTATTTTTGAAATCTGATAAACTGTGATGTGCTTAGAACTAAACTTTGTTTAAATTGAACTGTCTAAAAAGGGAAATAAAAACCGTCATTGATTCCATAAGGATTGGTATTTAAAATATTACCTCTTAAAGGACTGACAAACATCTTAGTCTATTAAAAAATAATTTTATGTTATGGTTCCATAAAAATTAGGAAAATATTAAAGAAGCAGCAGATAAAAATCTAATTTTTCTCTAAGCCACCAGATGGAGATGTTGGAGAAAATATTGTTCTTTGGTAAAACTGTTGCACAATGAATACCTTTGAGACATTGTAAACAAATTTTAGAGAAATTGAAATATATATGGATATTTATGTATATGTGTACTGCTGGTGTCTGAAATCTCACTTTACATGTCATTAGAAAATATGTGATTCCTTCCAGAAGGTGTGCATTCAGTTTTAGTTTTTCAATTATATGAAATATTCCTGTAAAATTGTTTCATAAAGGCTTTCATACGCAACTGATTTTAAATGCTGTTCAATAAGTGCATTCTAAAATCATGTTTTTCATGTTTAACCTGATTTTTTTCAGATTTATTGTTTAAGATATGTCTCTTACCATTGAAAATTCATCATGAATTATTGAGGTTGTCTATTTGCATTGATCAGATTTGTTCTTGTTTATTAAATTTTCATTACACTTTTGCATGACTACGATTTTGTGTGCTAAATATATGCATAAATTTATGTGTATATTTGTGTGGTTATAATCATAGATTTTAAACAGTCATACACTTTTTATTATAATATTTTGCCATTTTTGTGGAAATTAATAAAACCGGAGTTATCAATTGTAACAAGTACAAACATTTAATAAAATCAGAATCATCTTGGATGTTATTAAGAAATGATAGAATTGCCACCATGAAGAAAGTTATCAGTTCGTAAACAAATGTTTACGAATGTATTAGCGTTCAACCTTGCGGTCTATACATTGAGTTCTATTCACTTGGAGGTTACAAGGGACAAAATACTTTTTATGCAAGAATAATTAACTAATCATTGAATATTGTGTAGTCTAATCGTCAAATTTCATTTATCACAGAATATTTTCAACAGGATACATTGACCATATTTAGCAGAAGTTAAAAAGTGACTGTTGAAAATATTTTATTTTGGAGAAGAGAAATAAATATTTAAATAAAAATAAGTATTTGAAAGAACAGGAACTTGGCATTAATAAGAATTTAAGCCTGTGTGATTCATTTTGGAGGTGTAGCTAACCTAAGTTGCAGGTTCGAGAGGTGTGAAGTGTTTCACTCTCATAACAAGCCCCTAAAATGGGTTCAATTCTCTATCTATGATCCCCCAAGCACCACCAGGAGTAATTCCTCAGTGCAGAGCCCCGAGTAGGCCTTTTGTGGCCCCAAAGCAAAAATAGACAAAACTCCTTAAAACTAAACCCAAACCCCAAAGCCCCTAAATTCTTGGCTCTGTGGCATTAGGCCAGTGGAATGCTGATTCATGGCTGAGACTCAGATCCTTACATAAGCGCTTTCCATGACCCTTTACAAACTTTCCAACCTATAGAAGCCTCACCAGATTCAAAGGAAGTCTATGAATGGACACTTGCTTCCGTATGTGTTGACATATAATTGAGTTTGCAAAGGCAATACCTTCTTCCTCTCTTCCTGTCCTCCTCCTGTTTAAAAGTCATAGGAGTTGCTTAATCTGAAGCAAATGTTATTGCAAGAGATAACATCTAAATTGAAATAGAGACTAGTTTCTATCTCTTCAAGGAGCAGAAGATATATTACAGAGAAACAAACACTTAACTAGATTTAGACATTTTTTGAGATATTAATGACTATTGGATAAATTTTAATTCCCTCCCCCTGCACTGAAGACCTCTTGATGTTATTGTTATTGAAATATTAGCTCTTTTATTATGGAAACTTTCTGTTAACATTTTCAGGTTTTCTCTAATGATCTAAATAGTTGGCTGGCTGATGTTATATGTGATTATGCCTCTTCATTACAATAGGAAAGTTAGTTGTTGAATTTATTGGTACAATTTTTTAAAACACCATGATATAAAAATCATGATATAAAAATACTTTATATTTAAAGTAGAAGCTACTGATTTGAAAACTATCAATAAATGCAATTCTTACAATGCTATTGGAGCCTTTTTGTTTGTCAATATTCAATATTGAATATTCAATTTAAGTTTTTCCATTTTTATTATTTAAAAAATGGAAATATTCTTATTTAATATTCCATTGACGTGCTCCCTAGTGGTCTAGTGGTTAGGATTCGGTGCTCTCAATATTCCATTGAAAAGGAATATTCAATATTCCTTTTCAATGGAATATTGAAAAGTATTTTTTAATACTCAATTTAAGTTTTTCCATTTTTATTATTTTGTTATATAAAATCACTTGTATCACTTGCCTAGTAAATGAGCTAGAGAATGAGACTGTGGCCTTCTGAAGGTAGCGCTGCAGTACTTCTGTCCTACATGAATTCTTGACCAGCTCCCAGTGCTGAGTTATTATGGAATGCAAACAGTCTGACAGAAAAATTTTAAAATCATAAACTTGTGTTTTAAGCCAGATTTTAGATTTTACTCTATACGTGATTTTCAGAAGAAACAATTTACTTGGTTTCTACTTCAAATTTTATTTGAATAAAAGTATATTTCTCATTCTTATCTATATCAAAGTGTGTTCGGAGTTATTTTTATTCTAAAGCTACACTGAGATGTTCATATGAATGACTGAAGATATGTGTAACAGACACTTTAAAAAGGATTTATAAGTGCGAACTCTAAGGTCAAACAAAAACCTTATTGCAAGTGGTTAGAATATAGGACTCCATTCTAATGTCCTGAAATTAATGGATACTCTTAGCTTCAATTTTAGTTTTGAAAGTTTAGTCACATGTTGGGATTGGTCACCTACCTTAAATGATCACATGCTTGTCTGCGTTTCCTCCTTCACACCAGGATATTATTTAAGACAACTTTCTTTCTTTATTATCTTAAAATTTGTTTGTACTTTTAACTTTTTTATATATTTAAACATTTATTTATTTATTAAAGAGCTGTGAATTATAAATTTAATGTTAGTTGAGTCTTAGGCATATAATATTTCAGCACCAATCCAATCATCAATACCAACTTCTTAGCATATTAACAGCATTTAAAAATAGTTCCAGGGGTCTGAGTGATAGCCCAGCGGGTAGGGTGTTTGCTGGCTTACGCCGGCCTGGGTTTGATCCCCGGCATCCCATATGGTCCCCGAGCACCTCCAGGAGTAATTCCTGAGTGCAGAGCCAGGAGTAACCTCTAAGCATCGCTGGGTGTGATCCAGAAAAGCAAAAAATAAATAAACAAACAAATAAATAAATAAAATAGTTCCAAACTGTAGCATACATATATTTCATTTAGACATTATCTGTGTATGGAGAAATTTGAGAAATTTATGGACACAGTGTATTATAGTGGACCTAAAATTCTAATAATCATACCGAGATTATTTGTATTCATCCTCTTTTTTTCCTGACTTCTTAATTTTGTGCCTGGCTGTCTTTAGAGCTTGTTTTTCAGTTATTTTGTGTGAACAGTTTTTAATATATTATTACTTCATTTCATTAAAAATAATTTATACTCTTATTTTTCTTGCATTAATAAAAATGCTAATAAAATTTTAGAGTATTGATATTGTATATCTGTGATCAGCTAAATAAAATTACAGCTTTGGGTGATAAAGACATTGGTTATATGAAGGGAATTTGTAATTTTAGAATTTAAATGTCTATAAATTTAAAATTTATGAATTTAATATGTATAAGTTGTGTTTACATTCTAGATTGTTTTAAATTTAAAAACATTCCACATATCCTAAACAAGTAAAATATACATTCTCATTATAGCTTTACATTTTAGATTGTTTTTTAGAATTATTTTTTGCAGTTTTTGTAGTTTCCTTACAGGTAATTTTTTTCAATTTTTTTCATTGATTTTCCAGTATTTGCAGTATGAGCAAAGATTAAGAAATTAAGACATTAAGAAATGTCTAGGTTTGATTAGAGCTTCAAATTTCTATGGAACTTTATTTTCATGTATAATCAATTTTAAACTATAAGTATTAAAATTTAATTTGTTTGACAATCCTTTGTAACATCCTCTGATAGAATTTCATTGAACTTTAAGGTGCCCTCGCATAAAAATGTTCTAGTCTAATCTTCCTAAATACTCTAACCTGCTTATGAGATTGATACAAATATTTTTATATAAATCACTTAGAGTACATCTTCCTGAAGTGTTGCCATATTCTTCGTCTCTAATATAAAATATGTTTTTGACTGTTTATTAGAGCATAATTTCTATCTATCCAAAACACATTCATATGTTGTTTTATCTTCTGTAAAATGGGGATCCGTTCACATTTCTCATAATAAAATTTGAGATTCATACAACAGTACTCGACCATTTTGATATGGTGATTATATTGCTAATTTCTGTGATTCTAATTCCCTGAGAGCCTATTTGGAAAATATACTTTGCTCCATACTTATAGATGCATGGTAGAGAAATTAGCTAACGTTAGTGAACACAGTTCTTTGTGTAATTTTCCAATTAATAATCTTCTTTGATACAATGATTTAAACTAATACAAGAGACAAAGGTATTAATTTATTATCTCTTAGAAAGCTGATGAAATAAGTGTTTCCCAAGGATTTTTGAAATGAGACTAGAATTTTGCTTTATCTACAAACACCAAAATCCAACAGATAAATAGTAAAAATTGAAAACTATGCAAATGTTAAAGGCAGGTTTGCTGGATTTTGTGTGAATGCCAATATTGTTCACTTACTATTTCATCAACATATTCGAGCAAATGAAGGTGATGGTAGACGAGTTGCATGATTTTGTGGCTTTAAGCACAGAACAGTTTCATTGTGACATTTTCCTTGGGAATCAACTGACTAAATATTTTTTGCTAATTGATGCCTTGACATTCTTTTCAGAATAAGCGAGAGGCTTTGGGGAGTCCTCATTCTGTTTTACTTGAAAGTTTGAAAAATTCCAGAGAATTTCTTTGTTAGAAATTCCATTCATTAAAGAACGGAGGGATCATTTGTGGGGGCTGTAACTTTGATGGGGGGCTATGACATAATGCTAATGAGTAAAACTGAAGACGTTTCAATGAATGAGCAAGTTTTTTCTCTGGTTTTCATTATTCTCATCTGGCAACATTTTGCAGTTGAAATAGCATGTGATTATTTTATACAGTATAGTAACACTTTGTCAAACATTTTTGCTTTTTCTTAAAAGAAACCTATATATTCCCCAAATTGTATTGATACCTTTAGATTTGAGACCAGTACTGGGCACATTGGATAACTCTCAATGCTGATCTTCAAAATGTTTATTGTCTGTGTTATTAGTATCAAAAAATTTGCTAGAGTTCTTCTTTACCTCTCTCCTCAGATGTTTAGTATCACTTGTTCTATCCCAATTCTTAGAGTAATGTCTGAGGTGACAACAAAATGTTTTTTATTTATTGGGAATTTTTCTTTTCTTTTTTTTTTTTTTTGGGTCACACCTGGCAATGCTCAGGGGTTACTCCTGGCTCTGCACTCAGGAATTACTCCTGGCAGTGCTCGGGAACCATATGGGATGCTGGGGATCAAACCCGGGTCGGCCTCGTGCAAGACAAACACCCTACCCGCTGTGCTATCTCTCTGAACCCTAATCCAGTTCTCTTATACTCATTTTCTCTTTCTCTGTAGTACTATGGCATACTTTTGTGGTCTAGTCTCTTGTATCAAGCATTGTTTCCTTTTTCCCCCACCCCTGATTTAATAAACTGTGCAAATAGAATTGTACAACACGGTTGTTGTATAATAATCGGTTGTGAAATAACAATTTATTTCAACAGAAATTCTGAGAGTGGAATAATCAAGTTAAAGTTGTTTGAATGAAGAAGTTTGATGGTGCTTACCGCTGGAGGGTTAGGCAGGGGGTAGAGTGTCTGCTACTGAGCTCTGCCAACCTAGGTTCGGTCGCCAGCACCACGTATGGTCCCCGAGTCCTGCCAGGAGTGTTCACTGAACACAGAGGCAGGAGCATCTGAGCATCACCACTTGTGGCTCCCCCATGCTAGGGCTGGGGAGAGAGTTCAGGGATGTGGTGTATTGAATCAGGTTTACACAGGTTTGATCCCAGACACCAGTTAGTGCCTCAAGGGTAGTCCTGGAGGCTATGTGAACACAATAGGGATGACCCAGAGGCTTCGCCACTCTCTGCTGCTAGCATCAATACATTCTTCTTCTTTTTCAAGGATATCAAGTTTTATTTATTTATTTTACTTTATTGGGTCACACCTAGTGATGCTCAGAGATTTCTCCTGGTGATGCTCAGGAAACCCTATGGGGTGCTGGGAATTAATTGAACCTGGGTTGGCCACGTGCAAGGCAAACGCTCTTCCTGCTGGACTATCGCTCAGGTCCTGCAACACAACATTCTTGGGCTTTCAATCAACCATTGCCTGGTGTGCGGGGATTGCTCATGGGCTCCTTGAGCTATGTGGGAGGCCCCCACATAAAATTCTTAAAATTTTGCTAAATATTAAATCAGGGAGATGACTCAAAAGGTTTATGCATATGCTTTGGATGTAGGAGGCTTAGGTTAAGCATGCTTGGTACCACGAGCACGGCAGAATGAGCCTTGGTGCATTTCTGGCATGGTACACCCTCCTCAAATAGTAACACACACAAATACACTAACACACATTCACTTGTATTACTTGTCTTCCGTTGTTCATTGATTTGCTCAAGTGGGTACCAGTGACACCTCCATTTGCCCTGTCCTGTGCTAGTGTAGCCCAAAGCGCATCTGCTCGCTCCAGGAACTTAAAAACCCTTAAACCATTCCTTCAGGTCACGGGAATGAGGTCTATAATTGTTACTGTTTTTTGTTCTTTTTGGGTCACACCCGATGATACTCAGGCGTTTCTCCTGGCTCTACACTCAGGAATTACTCCCTGTGGTGCTCGGGGGACCATATGGGATGCCGGGATTGATCCTGGGCCGGCACAGGCCAGCCACGTGCAAGGCAAATGCCCTACCCGCTGGGTTATCACTCTGGCCCTTGTTACTGGTTTTTGGCATATCAAATATGACATGGGTAGCATGCCAGACTATGCTGTGAACACACATTATAGTAACATTATTTATATATAAAGTGATATATATGTATATATGTGTATATATGTATATATAAAGTGATATATACATATATATCACTTTATATATACATACACACATATGCATATATATACATATATATATACATATATACATATATATATATACATACACATATAATTGTCACTTGTCTTCACGTTGTATATTGATTTGCTTGAGGGGGCCCCCAGTAACATCTCCATATGTCCTGTCACATGATAGTAGAGCCCAAGGGCATCTGCTTGCTCCAGGAACACGAAGAACCTCAGGCCATTCCTTCAGGTCATGGGAATGAGGTCTATAGTTGTTATTGGTTTTTGGCATATCAAATAAGATAGGTAGCTTGCCAGGCTCTGCCATGTGGGTGGTATTTACTTATATACATATAGATATGAATATAAATAATATGTAGAGTTTACAACTCTACATATAATACAGGAGAACATTGAGTTCTGCCTATTTTCACTAGTAGTTGAGTACAGTTTTGCCATTGGTGTCTCATTAGTTATTTTACAAATGACTAGTTTTCACTATTGTTTGAGTCTAACACCCTATACATATTTTTTGTGTGTGCACTCATTTTTTTCTAGGACTATCTATTATTCATTGATTTTTCACATTTAAGTTTTATCTGTGGATAAAAACACATTTTATTCACATTTATCTTTAAATTGTTCACAAGTTTTTTAAATCATAATTTCAGTTAATAACTTTTTATAGACCAGATTCTTAAGTTTTATTTAGTCAAATTTTTATAACTTGTTTTCTTTATTCCTTTGGGCTTGTGATCATTTCTTCGCAAGTGTTTTCATTTCAAACTTATTAATTTAAAGATAAAGTCACACATTTATTTAATATTCATCTTATCTTTTCATGTCTTAAATGAATCTTTTATTCACCTTCATTTATTGGGTGAAGTTAGTAAAAACAGCACTGATGTCACAGCAAAATTGCTTGTTACAACACATTCAAGATAATCAGTTTTTTACGTATTTCTTTAAAATGCCATCAGATTTTCTTCTTGAGTAAACAGCTCCACTGGAAATAAAAGTCAAACAGGAACTTTTCCTAGAAAATAAAACAAGCAGGATGAAGACTTTATCACAGCCAGGGATTGTAAAGTTATGCAGATCCATGTTCCTGAGTGGTGCTATTTTTATAAATTGTGCTTCTGTGTCTCTTGGGGTCTCAGATCAATAAAAAGGAATGTGAGATTTTGAACATTAGCTGAGCCCAGAGGGATAAATAAGTGATGTTGTTATTTTGTTTGGCATGAGTCGAGCACTAAATTGACTTTTAGTTTTGTACATTTCTTAACCTATTAGGTATAAGTAATGCGTTATGATTGTGACTTGTTTTCTTGTATAACAGTTTGAAGATCATCTGGTATATCAATGCATAGGTGTTCATGTAAAAGTATTAAACTAAAGACCCCAATTCGTATGCAGTAACATAAAAGAATTTAGGTAGATGCCTGGGGTTTTCTTTTCTTTTAATTTAATTTATTTTATTTTATTTTGCCTTTTTGGGTCACGCTCAGAGATGCTCAGTGGTTATTCCTGGCTCTGCACTCAGGAATTACTCCTGATGGTACTTGGGGACCATGTGGGATGCAGGGATCGAACCCAAGTTGGCTATGTGCAAGGCTGATGACTTTGGCCCAAGATGCCTAGGATTTTATACTTGATTTTCTATAAAATCAGTACTATGTTTTCTCTAATGCCTATTCATTATATAAATCTGATTTTAAACCAGAATACTCAAATATTAAAATTTTATTTGAATCAATTGATTCTTGTCTGTTTACTTTATGGTAGAGAGTGTATCACAAAACAAAAACTCCAAAGTCCTATAAAGTAGTTTGATAGTCAAGACTGCAGATATTTACATCCTTTTCTCTGTGTTAATTGTTCCATCTAAATCTACTCTACAGATATGCTAGTTTAAGAGTTAACTACTCATTTCATTCTAGTCTTACTGAAACTTTCATCTTCTGATGCAATCCAGGTAGATTTTTCTGGAATCTTTTGGTGTCTTGAATGGCAATGCCTTTTTTATTATTGATGATACATCTTTCTAATTCTTGTATAATTTGTCTATTTGTTTACTTTTTGATTACTCATTTTTTATTTGATTTTGGGGATATACCTGGCATTGATTAAGGTTTACTTGTGGCTCTGTGCTCAGGAATCACTCTTGGAGTGGTGTCAGGGGTCTTAGGGGTGCTGGAGATTGAACCCACGTTAGCTGCATGTAAGGAAAGTGACTAGCCCACTGTACTGTCTTTCCACTTAATAAGGGTCTATTTTTAATAATAAATATTTTGTCATTTGTCACTTGTCTGCCCATTGTTCATCGATTTGCATGAGTGGTGCCAGTAAAGTCTCCATTCATTGGGAATGAGGTCCATTATTGTTACTGTCTTTTGCCTATCGAATACACCACGGGAAGCTTGCCAGGCTCTGCTTTGTCTCTGGGTTTATCCAAGGAGGCCCAGTCTTTTCTCTGTCAGACCATCAACAATCCAGGGCCCACGTGGCGGAGCCCTGGAGTGTAGACAAGTCTGTTTTCTGTCTGCCACCTGCCAATGCAGCCGGGCTTGCAGCCATACCTGCAATACCTCGAGGGGCAGGAATACATATTTTAAAAGCCTTTATTAAGATACTGATGTTTTTAATAGGTTGAGTCCAATGAATAAATTGCAGGATTCACTTTTATGGAATGCTTATGTAAGTTTAATTCACCTTATAGTTTTGAGATCCATATCCAGCCTATATCCAAGATTTTGATGTTGCTTTGTTTTTCATTTTGGACCACAACTGGCAGTGCTCTAGGAATACTCCTAGATTTGTGCTCATTGACCATGTCTGGCAGTGCTCTGGGCAACCTACACAGTGCCAGGCATTGAGCCAGAGTCAACAGAAAGCAAGGCACCTGCAGAAACCTTGTGCTATTCCTCTGCCTCGTCTTTAATCCATTTTGAGTTAATTTTTTGGATAGTGTGTGAAATACTGATCCAGTGTCATTTTACAACACTTATTGAGGATACCGGATTGTTCTAATGTATGCTGCTGGCTTATTTATTAAAAACTGTCTACCCATATATGTGAGACTTTAATTCTGGACTTTCAGTTTTATTCCATTGAACTGAGTATCTATTGTGATTAGAAAACTATAGTATTTTGATTATGTAGATTTGTGGGATAGGTGCCAGTTACATAGTTTTATGCCTTTATTCTTATTTTGGAGAAAAAATCTTTCTAAATGGTGTTTAATGTAATATGAAAAACAAATACTGAACACGGGAATGAAGGAAATAGATGAGCAACATTTGAGGTTGTGATGAAGGGTTACTTAACATATTTGTATTAGTGATCCTTATTTAACCTTAATTTTTTCCTTGTGTTTAATTATTCTTTGTTCTCTGTGATTGTTTTTTTTTAATATATTGTCACAGTTTTGATCTTTGAGCTTTGCCACCCATTTCTTTGGGAAGAAGCTTTATATTGGGAACTTGGTTGGACATTTTATATCTATTTGATGTTTTATTGTCTTCAGCGGTCATCTCCAAGTGGAGACGACCGCTGGACTAGAGCCGTTACTGACTGGATCCCACAGGATGTCAAAAGATCACATGGCCGCCCACCTACAAGATGGTCAGACTTCTTCTTCAATACCCTGAATGAAAGTTTTGAGGCTCTTCGTATTCCTGAAGCAACCAGATGCCATTGGGCTACACTGGCATGTGATAGGGTCAAATTGAAATGTTACTGGCGCCCGCTCGAGCAAATCAATGAATAAGTGTCAAGTGTCAAGTGTCTTATTGTAATTTGAGACATTAAGATGAATTTTGAATAGAATTATTACAATAAGCTTCAACTATAGTTCTTTACACTGATTGTAAGTAATATCAAATTTTAATATATATTTGAACATACATGAATTACCCAGTGAGAGAATCAGTTTACTGAAGAAAAAAATTACACTTAATAGGAGGAAGAAGATTTCAAGAGTTTCAGGAATTTTATTTTTACTGGAAAATTTTCCTTGTTCTTTTTCTTTTTTAATACTGGAGATGACTTCAGTCTAAAATATTAATGTGAGTTGAGGAAATAACCATATACATCATTTATTAGTAGTTGGAAGGGGTATTTCCCTAAATAGTTTTTTCCTCGTGAAGTTTATAAAGACCAATGTCTATGCATTCCAATGTTAAAAATATGGTTAAGATGGCTGATCTCACCTAAGTCTTCAGAAGAGTTAAATACTTCTTCCCCAAAAAGTCTGCAGAGTTTGTTCTAATTCTTCACAGCTTTGCTATAAATCACTGCCAACACCAAATTAGGTAATAATTAACCATTGCTTTTAGGAAAATGTAATTAGTTTCTGTGAACATCAGGTCACATCATTTTAATTTTATTTATTTATTTTTGTTTGCTTTTTGTTTTGGGGCCATATCTGGATGTGTTCAGGGTTACCTTTGACTCTGTGTTCATGGATAAATTCTGGTGTTGTCAGGGACCCATGTGCCAGGGAACTATTGCAATGGATCGGCAAAGCGGAAGGCTAATACCTTATTTGCTATATATCTCTTTGACCCCTGACTATATCACTCCTATTGGTAGATCAATAGGACCTTGTTTTATGTATTTTTATTTAGACACCTTATTTGTTATATAACATGAATTCAACAATTGTGGACCTTTGACTAACAGTACTAACTCAGGCCTGAACAAAATTTTTCTTGTATATGCAATTTCTCTGTAAAGCATACTATAACCTGTTTGTGCTTATAAATGCTAGCTGGAACTTTAGTACTATGCTTGGGATCATTTTGGACAGCAAAATTACTCACAAAGGCAAAAAAAGCAAAAGCTATGCATTAAATCAACTGCAAAATTTGAACTTTGTTTAAGTCGCATCTGAATCGAGATGTGTGTTACCTTGTTTCTGCATCAGCTGGCCATGTGGAAGCTGAGTATCTGCCCTGCCCACTTAGTAACGTTTATCAAAGTGATCTGAGTGTTGTCTTGGAGGGTGCATATTAGAGAATAGATGAATTTGATGTGCAAGATTTAAGAATAATGGAAATAGGGATTGGAGCTATAGCTCAGCTGGTAGGGCATTTGCCTTGAACTCAACTGATCCGAGTTTGATTCCTATGGTCCCCCAGCACTGAGTGCAGAGCCAGGAGTAACCCCTGAGCCTTGCTGGGTGTGGCCCAAAAAGTAATAATAATAATAATAATAATGAAAAAATCTTTAATTGATTCGAGCCTATTTTGATCATTCAAATAGCTTTCTGTTTACTATTAAATTACTGATAGAATTTAAAGAATAAATGTTTGTATTTATATGGGGTTGTAGCAATAGTACAGTGGGTAGCGCATTTGCCTTGTTATGGCCAAGCCAGGTTCGATCCCCAGCATGCTATATAGTTTTCTGAACACTACCAGGAGTAATTCCTGAGTGCAGAGCTAGTAGTAACCCTGTCTGATCCCAAAAGAAGAAAAATGCAGAAATGTTTATATTTATCTAAGCTGACAGCGCCCATAAGAGTTGATAGACCAAGACACTGGCATTGCTCATGCCTCTGTGGGAAATACAAAGAAATAAATATGTTTACTTGTACAAATTCTAGTGTCTGCTGGTACAGTTGAAGGATATAGATTTTATTTTATTTTATTTTTTATTCAATAAGCATTCTGTAAATGAGAAATGCCAAAGCACCAAGGGCATTAGGCTCTGTGTAGATGTTGAAGCAATAGTTGATTCATTTTTAATTTGTACATTGCCAGTATCTTTGCTAGGAAAATGCCCAAAATGATAAAACCAAGCAAGGAGGGCCACTGTCAGTCTCTATGAACATCACTTAGCCCCGAGAACTAGTTTTATATAGCCATAAAAGTAAATAGGTATCAATCTCTCTCCTATGATGGATAATTTCTTGTTTGCTGCCTTTGTTTTGGGGATATTTCTAAGACTAGGGATAGTAGTTTGAGGAAGCCTGGGAGTGCTGCAGGTTCAGAGAGCCCGAGAGGCCAGGGTGAACGACAATAAAGAAATCAGAGGCTGGAGCCATCATACAATAGGTCTTTGCTGTCCATGCTAGGCGCGATCCTAGCATGTAGAGCCAGGAGGGAGCCTTTTGCACTGCTGGGCAAAAAAACAAAACAAAATTAGAAATCAGAAAAGTAATACTTTTTGGTAGGCTGAGATCCGTGCCAAATGAAAGCAATAAAGAACTAGAAGAAAACACTGTCTTAGGTCCACACTTAGAGTACAGCCTGTTCTTAAGATCGGGCAGAAGAGAATAACCCTGATTTAGGGTGCGGCGTCTCCCTGAGAGAGGGAATAGGAAGGATAAATGGTCTGTGTTAGAAAAGTTTTTGTGTGTTGGTTTCCTGGGGAGCACGTGAGAGAGACCGCAGGATAGTAAGAGGGCAGAAGAGTAGGCAAGGAGC
Source organism: Cryptotis parvus (assembly GCA_021461705.1). Classification (NCBI taxonomy): domain Eukaryota; kingdom Metazoa; phylum Chordata; class Mammalia; order Eulipotyphla; family Soricidae; genus Cryptotis; species Cryptotis parvus. Next base: position 78,276 of record JAJIBD010004620.1, on the reverse strand, counting down.
TAGAGAACAGTGGGAGGTGAATTCGCCTTCTTGGAAGCAAATGTAATCAGATAAACAGCCCCATACATTCTAATTTATGCAAGTCCAAGGTTCACATAAATCTCAAATGAGAAGGTAAACAGTAAAGCAATAAAAAGAGCTTAACCCTCTAAGTACTTAGCTTCATCAGTGCCAATAACAGCAAAAATATTCAGTAGGAAGTAAATATTATTTCACAGGAAACGATCCTATTAGCATGGAAGAATAACTTCATTGGAATGGATTTGCATTCAGCTTTTATTTGAGGCCGGCTCAGTTTCAGATGAAAACTGATCTTCCCTTGTCCAAATCCAACAGTTTTTCTGTTTACTGGGCCCATAGTCTTGTAAATGAGGTGACTGATAATGTAGTATTTTATAATCCACAGACTTCAATTGCAGTCCCTACCTTCTACTTGGACCATTTTGTAAACAATATACCATTATTTCTGACTTCTCAATTTCTTCTTTTTGAGAAAAAAAACGGAATGATCCAACCTGCTTGAGTTTGAGGCTCTAAGCCAGAGGCAGAGTTAGAAGCCATGTAGGGAAGACTAAGGCTCTTCCTGACCTGCCCTGGGCTCCTGAATTGGTCTTCACTCTAGAAAGGGGGAAGAGAACCTTAATTAGATTATCTTTTGATCTGTCTTCCACAATTTGGTCTAGGCAGGATTTGTTTGTAGGCTCACTGCAGGAAGGGTCCCAAGAAACAAAAATACTCAACAAATAAAAACAAATGAACAAAAATCAACTACTTAAAAGACATTATGCCAGAAAAACCATCTTGTTCTCTGAGTTTCTATACGGAGACTTGTCTCATGGACAAAGCAATCATCAACACAGTAACTCAGGTAAGATTTTTTTTCTGGTATGTCTTCTTTTGCATTTTGGGCTACATCTGACAGTGCTTAGCTTTTACACCTGACTAAGTGCTGAGGTGTCCCAAAAGTCCAACCCAGATTGTCTAGTCCTGATTCCTGTCTGTTGTCTCTCTGGCCTCCAAGTGAGATCTTCTTACCCAGAAGGTAGCAGGCTTACATAGTGTAGAGATAGCTTTGAGAGCACCAAGCATTCAGGGAAGCTCTGATTCTTCTTATAATCTCCAAAGTCAGGTATTGCTCTATTTCCAGGTAATAATTAAGGCAACATCATAGAGCTCAGGGCTTATTTATGCTGCGGATTCGATCTATGTTTGTGAAATGAATTGTGCTTTTCTTGTGGAGGAAGAAAATCACCATCTTCCTTTTCCTCTGTTTGTGAGCAATAATAGACTTAGAGCTCATGTCATTCAGAGGAGCGGAGGTTTCTTCAAGCTCTTCTGTGAGCTTCTGCAGAATACGTGTGCTTTCTGAATGGATTAGGAACATTGTCTCCTTGGGGACATGGAGTATTAAGACCCAATGACTTTTGAAAATTGAAAGCTTAGGAGGCTTCATTGTATTGCTAGAAACATGTTAAGTCAAATGAAATCCAATAAGCAGATATCAGGCATAAAGAACACCAGGATGGATGTTATGCTGAATTGGAAAGGCAATAAATTGGCAATTTTAGGGGGCTGTTTTGTAGGGACTAAACACCAGTCCTCTCTCGATAGTCTACTTAATCCCAAAATAACTCTCCTTGTTAAGGAGTTCTGCCTTAAGACTACCTAGATTTTGCTCTGTGCAGTTTGAGCATCTGTGTTTTCATCATCCTCTGAGAGTCTAACAGTTAACAGATTCTTCAGCCTGATGAGAATCTTATGTATAAAAGCCTTAGTTAAACCTTTCCTTTGTTTTATATAAATCAACAAGTTTCCTGTCAGGCCTTGGTTTGTTTTATGGTTAGTTTTTCTTGTTTTTTATTTTTATTTTTGGTCACACCTGGAGATGCTCAGGGGTTATTCCCGGCTCTTTGCTCAGGAATTACTCCTGGCGGTGCTCAGGGGACGATATGGGATGCCGGGTATCGAACCTAGGTGGGCTGCGTACAATGCAAATGCCCTACCCTGTTTTTCTTGTTCTCATACTAGTTTTGTTTAATTGAAAAAAAAAACAAAGGAACTGAGGGGCCTGGTGGGAGGACAGCAGGTAAGTCCGCTGCTTTGTACACCACCAACTCCGGCTCTGTTGCTGGCTCCATGTGTGGTTTGTGAACACTGCTAGGAGATCCGAGAGAACAGAGCCAGACCACAAGTAAACTCTTAGCACTACTGGATATTGTCCAAGAACACAATCAAAACAGAACAGGAATTGAAATCTTCTAATTACAATAGTAACAATTTCAAGCTAATGTGTTATTAGCGGCCTTTACTCAAGCTACTTTGCAATTTTATATTGATTACATTATAATATTACATCGCGTTATGAAATAATTCCACCAGCCTGATAATCCATATCCAGTCGGTAACCCATTGATCTTTTGTATTTGTTTTCATCTTGTCCTGTTTTATTCTTTAGTTAGTCAGGCATCCTAATCCTGGTCCTGAAGACAGCAATTTTGTGGTGTTGGGCATATTAATTAACTTTAATTTGACCCTCTAATTAATTTGTAAACTTTGACTAACACATTGTTGTATTTATACAAAAGACTTGAGAAAATAAATACAAGGTAAATGGAAAGTATAGAACACATGCTAGTTTTGTTCTGAGTGTATTTTATTTTCTATAATATAGAATTAATATATGTATTCATATACAAAAATGTTCAACTTTATCGTATTTTAATTAAGCACTATTTTCATGTAATCAGGTTACCTCTAGTTTAGTTTTATACTTCACAATAACATTACTCTCTTTCATCAGATAAATATAAAATGGAAATCAAGTATATAGAGTTTGGTATAATTTTTTACAAAATTTCTTTACCACTTATTCAAAACTTAATTTTAGATTACTTTAAACTTTTTATGTACATTTTAATGTCAAATATTGAAAATAAGGTTCAGTTATTTGTATTCAATATGTTTTCTTTATGTTTAAAAAGTGAGGCTGGAGCCATAGTCCAGAGGTAGGACTTTGCCTTGTACACGGCCGGCCTGTGCCGGCCGGGTTCGATCCCGGCATCCCATATGTTCCCCTGAACACCGCCAGGAGTAATTCTTGAGTGCAGAGCCAGGGGAAACCCCTGAGCATTGCCGGGTGTGCCCAAAAAATTAAAAAAAAAACTTATTTTGGGCTTGAAGCTATTTTTTCCTAAAACATATTGAGTAGATATTATTTTAAACCTATAAGTTCTAAAGGATTTTTAGAAAATATATTCCACTCTCATACATATGCAGTATTTTTCTAATTTTATAACTTTATTAATTTTCCAATCTTATAATACAAAAAATGATAAAAATAGTAAGCTACTTTTTCTCAGTAACATTTATAGTTCTATCAATTAATGTATGTTTTCAGTATATATAGGAACACTTTTCTTGGCTATTCCTTTCATTTTGCCAAATTTACGCAAAGTGGACATCTGTTAATATTTAGTATTTTTCAGACAAGTTTCTGTTACGTATATGTACTAGAATATACCACTTGAATATCAGTTATCTTTCCATTGCTCATTGATTTGCTCAAGTGAGTGCTAGTAACATCTCCATTCATCCCTGTTGTAGGCCAGTGTAGTCGAGGGCATCTGTTCACTCCAGGGACATGAAGAGCTTCAAATCATTCATTCTGGTCATGGGAACGAGGTCTGTTATTGTTGCTGTTTTTGGCATATCAAATACGACATGGGTAGCTTGCCAGGCTCTGCTGTGTGGACAGGATACTCTCGGTAGTAGGTAGGCTCTCAGTTCTTGCATTAACTGATGAACCGTATGCAACAGCGAGGCTGGTAGCTCTGCCCCATGAATCTGTGTCTCTGGTTCATGGCTGACAGCAGTCGGGAGCAGTTTGTGGGTGGGTCCACCAGACCTCCTGGATGGGACAAAAGTGGGGGAAAGGGACCCCAGCTCCATCTCCATAGAAGCACAATGACTTTAGCAGCCAAGACAAGTAGCTATGTGTGTGTGTGTATATATATGTATATATGTATATATCTCTATCTCTATATCTCTATCTCTATCTCTATCTCTATCTCTATCTCTATCTCTATCTCTATCTCTATATCTATCTATCTATCTATCTATCTATCTATCTATCTATCTATCTATCTATCTATCTATCTATCTATCTATCTATCTATCTATCTATCTATCTATCTATCTATCTATCTATCTATCTATCTATCTATCTATCTATCTATCTATCTATCTATCTATCTATCTATCTATCTACATCACTTGATCACTTGACTTCCCGTAGATCATCGATTACTCGAGCGGGCACTAGTAACATCTCAATATGTCCTCTCACATGCGAGATAGCCCAAGGGCATTTGTTCCCTCCAGGAACATAAAGAGTCTCAAACCATTCCATCAGTCACAGGAATGAGGTTTATAATTGTTACTGGTATTTGGCATGTCAAATAAGATACAGGTAGCTTGCCAGTCTACTAGGTATGGCCCCCAAATTCAATAATCAAAAAAAAAATCAACGTTAAAAATCATGAGTCTGGGAGATATCTCAAAGGGCCAGTGCACATTTTGCTGGTCCCCAGTTTTGATACCCAGCACTTTATGGTCCCCTGAGTACAGCAGGAGTACTAGGAGTACTCTGGGCAAAATTGGGTGTGGCCCCCAAAGCAAACAGCCAATAAATCTGGTCAAGATATGTCAGGGAGCTGCTGGGGTCCACAACAATATCAAAACGAGTTCCCTTCTACCTCCCATGTTTACGGGAATGGATAAAAAGTCAGGAGTCCAGCGCAGTTCCAATTAGTAAAAGCCATTTGCAACTTTACAGGTTATCAAAGAAATATAAAACAATAAATTGGGGCTTTACAAGGAGCTGTTGATAGGATGAAAGCAAAAAATTGTTGAGCCATACAATAAAATAGTGTCTCAGACTGCACAACTAGCAAGACTTCAGGTTGCCTGTGATTTGTCTGTGATATATGTATACATACATACATATATATATATAAAACATATATATAAAACATATATATATAAAACATATATATATATATACTAGAATAGCTGTTACAATATCTGACACCATTGTTAGATATTTCATAATCCACAAGTGCTTTGCTTTGTCCTAGAGATTCAGAGGAAGCAGATGAATAATTCTCTCCCTCATCTGATTGATACATTAAGAGAAAAAAGACAGGGCAGAGGGATAATCCAGCAGGAGGGCATTTGCCTTGCACACGGCCACCCAGGTGTGATCCCGGCAACTCATATGATTCCCCACATACTGCCAGGAGTAATTACTGGGTGCAGAGCCAAGAGTAAACCCTGAGCATTGTCAGGTGTGCCCCCAAAAAAAAAGCAAAGAGAAAACAGGCAAATTGTTCCATGATTCGAATATGAAGTTGTATATCCGAAGTACACATAACTTAGAAAATGCACAGATCATGGTTAATGTTGAAAGCGGGAGATGTCCTTTATTTTGTGCAAACCCGGAAGTCCAGGAAGAACAGAGGTTTGGTGTGGCTGTCATAGAGGTGCCCGGAAACGACCTAACTTCGTCAGAGGAATTCAGTGAAAGATGTAAGATGGGGCCCAAAGAATGACTGTTTTTTGACTGCATCTACACATAGAGAACTACCAACAGAAAGTGGTAAATTATTCCAGCACAGGGCCCTGGGCCAGGAGGATGAGCAGGTCAAGTGGAGAGTTTCATACGCTTGACCCCTGGCTGTGGGCTAATTTGGCAGACGTGGGGCACTTGCAGTTCTTGTGAGCCCCGGGAGAGGACTGAGTTCTGAGCTCCTCAACCAAAATGGAAACACAAATCTCGTCCTGATTTAAAAGGAATGTGAGATTTCAATGAAAAGGCCGCACAAGCACGGCCCTGCCCAGGAGGTAGATTTCTGAGAAGAGTGAGGGTAAAGCAGAGTAAAGTATGGAGACGCCAGTGCAGTCAAGAAGCAGATAGGAACCTGTGATACAAAAATGACCCAGGCGTGATTTTTGGTTTTATCTTCATCACTGGTAAAACATCTGTTAATGCTATAGCAAATAAAAACTCTATCTAGTTCTAAAATCTTTCTATGTCTTGTTCTTCCCACCTAGAAACTATCTAATGAAATCGAATCCATTTCTTTCACAAATATTTTTAATATCTTTTATATGACAGATACTATGATAAGAAACTAAGAGACTGACCTCAGAGGGGCTCTGTGAACTGTGTAAGTCATTTTGAATTCCTGAACTGCATTCTAAATGAGGTTCTTTAAACTCTGACTCTTTAAGAGCTTAGTATAGCTTAAATATACATGTATTTATTTATAAATCAATCTGGGGGAAAGTGTTTTCTCTTTTCTTCTGTGTGAGAAAGAACTGATATTTTTCTTATGTACTCCTCAGATATTTTTGCACAAACCTGGTTTTCAGTCATTAAGATACTTTTATTCTTAAAACTTTTAATTGTTCCTGAGCCTTGTAGAACACTAAGAGCTTTTGTGTACCTGGACTATTTACTTTAATAATTGTCGGGAGGCTCCGCCGGGGTCCCCGACAGTGCCAGGAAGCGAGTTCCCTTATACCTCCGAAGCCGGTGAGAAATGGATGAAAACTCAGGAATCCGATGCAGTTTTAAAAGGCTTTACTTATCACAGGTTCAGGCATACAAATCAGCAAAAGGAAAAGCCTGGTGCTTAGGATTCCAGGCTAGAACCCCAGCCACGTGTAGGCCAAGATGGCGGCCACCACGTGTAAAGGCTTTGTAAAAGGAGAAGAAGACAAGACTTCCAAGAAGGGTGAGTGCTCACAAAGGGAGAGCCTACAAAGAAGCGCGCAGAGAGGAAACCGGCTAGTTTATACCCCTGCAACTCAGACTTTCCTCCCACTGTTATAGAAAGCAGGGAGGGTCAAATGCCCTCAGGTAATCCCTCCCTGCACCTCACCTAGGCCCTTTTTATGTTAATGTTTTGAGCCAAGATCTGCCTGGAAATGCCTTTATAGGGTAGAGAAGGGGGTTTCTGAGATGGCATGTCTCTGTACCAAAGACTGATACTAATGCCAGTTAAATATTTCTCCAAGCCTTCACAAGTCTCTTCTACTTCATTGTAGTTTTGTATTTTAGTTGCCTTTGGGTATATCAGGGAGCCATGCTTGTTTGCTTGGAGGCAAACAGCATTTCTCTCTGGTCTAATTACTTAGGGGTCCTACTTGGCCAGGCAAATATGCTGGTAAGATCTAGCTAGTCCCACGATGATTGTGGTAGCATGGGAGAATATTTATACCAGCTAGTACAGCATACATGGTCAGATAAACTGCCACATTTAGACTACCCCCTTATCTATGAAGTGATTTGCAGGAGGAAATCCAGAGCAGATGCAGCGGCCCTTAGGAGTCCTGCAACAAATAATAATGATTATTTATTGTCCATATTACAAAGACTTGACTTTGTGATTTGTAGAAACTCTTAAATATGCCATTTGGCAGCCACTTCTAAATTAGAGTTCTTAACTGCATTAGACTCATATGTTCCATAATTCCAAGGAATATGATCTTATTGTTAATAGAAATTCCAAGTCACAATCTTTACATATCAGCCTCAAGTTTAGTCACGATATTTCATGAGTTAAGATACTATTCGCAGAAAGCAGTATTCGAAGTATAACCTTGGTTTACTTGCTGAATCTGACATATATCTAAATGCAAGCTAAGTTCCTATATTTTAGGACACTAAGAGCTCACAATGAGAGCATAAATGAACTGATAACAGGTATAATGTCTGTTAAAAGTTCATTCAAATCGGATCAGAGTGATAGCCCAGTAGGTAGGGCTTTTGCCTGGAACATGGCTAAGCCAGTTCAATCCTTGGCATCCCAATATGGTCTCCGAGTATCTCCAGGAGTAAATCCTGAGTGGAAATCCCGGAGTAACCCCTGAGCATCGCCTAGTGAGGCTCAAAAAGTCAAAAGAGAGGAAAAAGTTCCTACAATTCAAAAGATAAACAACCCACTGGGAAGTGAGTGAGTCAGAGATTTAATAGATGTAAATTTCTAGCAATGAATTTACATAAATGACAATAAAGACTGACACTTCAGAATTAAAGTTGTGAAACAGGCTTTCTTGCTACTTGATGGAGTTTATTTTGGATGATGCGTATGACTATCCTAACAATACCACAACCACTAATTTATCCTTAGTAGGAGAGTCACATGTCACCTCCAAGGTACAATTTGGTGTTATTTATTAAACTCATGGTGAAAACTTTGTATCAGGTACTAAGCTCAATAAGATGGTGTAAACTTGGAAACAACCTACATAGACCCCATTATGAATAATTTAAATAAGTGGTGATAAAGTATACGAACAAATTTCTTTATACTCATTAAAATATGCACCTCTCTATGTAGTGAAATCTATTTTATATGAGATACAAAAGTGTGGTTATTTTATAGATTAGATTAAAAGAAATAACCCATTTGCATTAGTATATTGTCTTTGGAAGAGATGTGTGGGCTATTGAGATATATTCCTTTATATTAGAAAATCTAATATATAAAGATTTTCATTTTTTAAGTATTTGAATAGCTCCACTTTTATTTAATTTTTGTTTTAAAATAATTTACTTATTTACTTATGATAAATAAAATATTACATGATTAACTTAATGAGACACATTAGTTTAAGATGTTAGGTTGATTTAATATTGAGTGATCCGAGGGAAATTCACACAGCATAGTCAACTCACAATTTCAATAACTGATTTTAAACTAATTCTTCAGTTATGGACACACCAGAAATTATTTTTTAAAGAATAAATTTCATGCAAGTTCTTCAAACTTTATAAAGTTTCATCAGATAGTTGCCCACTATAATTTAATTCATGCTTTAAACTGTTGGTAATATGACTATAAATAGATTAATAACAAAAAAATAGAAAAAAAATTATAATAATCTTGATACTTAAAATTATGACTAACTATAAGAAAGGGAAATTTTTGGGTCAGGAGACTCAAATTTGAATTTCCCTGTATATAATTATTTTCCTGTTGATTAATTTTCTCAGCTAAAAGTAGAATTAAATTACAGTCCATTATGAGTGTTAATTGAGATTTTTGTGATAGTATTTTTTGTGTTATAGATTTAAAAATTAAAAGCTTATTGTTTTATTTAGTGGGAGTTGTTAAAGCTTTACTTATATTGAAAAAGATCAGCTATATATTTAAGAAAATCATAAGCCAAGTGCAATCACTGTATGTATGTAGGAAGCATGTGCCCTTATTTATCCTGAAACGTACTTTTACATAATTGAAGGAAAGTTATTAATGAGTCATAATGAAACAAATAAAAATTGTCAAAATAAAGACTAATGTTAGGTAAATCTTATAAACTAGTTGGTAATAGAAGCTAGAGCACCTCAAACCAAAATGGCTCCTGGTTTAATAAAGTTTGATAGTTTATATAGACTGAAAACCAGGTTTGTGCAAAAATATCTGAGGAGTACATAAGAAATAACAAATCTGTAACATAAATGAAAATAATAAGCTGACAATCTCTCTATTACTTCTTGATCCACTTTAAGCTGCCTAAGGTCAGTTATAGACCTAAATCCTCATGTTGTCCAGACCTCATTGAATTTCTACCTCCTTTTTTTTTTTTTTTTTTTTTGCTTTTTGGATCACACCGGAGATGCTCAGAGATTACTCCTGGCTCTACACTCAGGAATCACTCCTGGCGGTGCTCGGGGAACCATATGGGATGCCGGGGATCGAACCCGGGCCGGCTTGTGCCGACCACGTTCAAGGCAAACGCCCTACCTGCTGAGCTATCTCCCCGGCCCTGAATTTCTACCTCCTTAATATTTATATTCCAATTATTCTGCTTTTCCAAAGCTGGAGTTCCTACTGGCTCATCACTGTTTGATAATTAGTATACTACCATATAATACAACCTGTATTTTTTAAATTTATTGTCATACTAATGTTGATAGCTTACTTAGATGTTATAAAATATATATATATATTTATAGTCAATACCTCATATTTAAGATTCAAGTCAGATATATATATATATATATTCTCTAGTATATTTCTTTTTTTATATTACACACTGTTTTCCTTAAAGTTAGTTTTTTTTTAAAATTTTTATTATGCCACCGTGAAACATACAATTACAAAGGTGTTCATAATTGGTTCTTGGTAATACAGTATACCAGCACCCATCCCTCCACCAGTGCCCCATTTCCACCACCAATGTACCCCACCCCCTCCCGCCCACTCCCATGGTGCCTTAATAGCAGATACCCCAGTTTCCTCTTTTTCTCTGTCTCTCTCTGTCTCTGCATCTCTCTCCCTCTTATTTTACACATTGTGGCTAGCCCTGCAGATATTTAGAGTTTATCACTTAAGTCTCTTTGTGTATATTCAATGGTGAGTCTTAATCTGCCATTACCATTTCCCACATTTAGTAAAACACTGGTATCTATTTATGTCCTATTAATGAATGCAGTCATTCTCTTTATCTGTACAGGTATATTGAATCTTTATCCTACACGTATACGACAGTATACTGTATCAGTGTAACTGAAAAATAGATCATTTTTACTAAAAGTTATTGTATCCCATACATCTGAAAAGCAAATTGCTCTGGCATTAAAGCAACTGATCCAGTCTCTTTGTTGGTACTAGCAGGTGGAATTAGGAAGATCATTATTACTTTCTATTCAGCTAAGTTGTCTCAATAATCATCCTTTATAGACGGGTCAAGAAAAACCTTGAGTTACCATGTAACTCGTAAAGCTACATTATAGCTTCTAAATTTTGCATCTATTTTTCAGTTATAGCTTATGTAACATCATGATAATGTTGAAGTTTATGGTACCGATACGCAAAGTTACAGGATAGCTGCCAAATTGCCTCAGATCCATGGAGAAGTGACCACTATGACAAACAGAGTTGGAAGTGACCATTCTGGATAAGAACTGCGTGTCGCAAGACTAGGACTGAACGTTGAGAGTAGGTAATGGGATGTACATGATAGCCCTTCAGTGTCTGTATTGAGAACCATAATGCCTAAAATGAGAGAGAGAGAGAAGAGAGAGAGAAGAAAAGTGCCTGTCATGTGAGGGGGAGGTAAAGAGTTTGGGGAGGGAAACTGGGAACATTGGTGCTGGGAAATGTGCATTGGTGGAGGGATGTGTATTGGAACACTGTATGACTGAAACCCAATCATGAACAGTTTGTAATGGTCTATCTATGGTGATTCAGTTAAAAATAAATAAATAAACAAACAAACGAATGAATGAATGAATAAATAAAAATAAATAGATGATACATAGATAGATACATAGTTACATAGATACATAGTTACATAGATAGGTAAATCCCAAAGTGCCCAGAGCCTCCCATGTGTCTCTGTGTGACCTTTGGTCCTATCTTCATTTCATCCTTCTAAAGTCTCCCATCAGCTTGTTAATAAGGAAGGTTTGTAATACAAGGCCAAAGGTTTGTCATTATTTGATATTGTCTATTCCTTTTTAATCCAATTTACTGAACCAACGATTATTCCACCATTTAATTCATTGCCCTATGACTGGTGTGCAAATAAATATGTTGGGCTTTTACAGTTGGAGTCATAAAAGACTCATTAATGGCGATCTGTCTCTTTATCCCACACTGAGTCCTCACTGGCCAACAGTTTGACTTTGAATAAAAAGAATACAATACAAATGTATACATTTAATCCACAGTAGTTAACGAATATTTACTTAAGAATTGGCTTTGTTTTTGGCATTTATATTTATCAAGCTAAGTATGAATGGCATGATTTCCATAAAGTATGTCAGCTTCAGCTAATTACATTAAATGATGGAGCAGAAAATGTAACATATAAACTTCTTCAATTCAAAGTAATTGTTTTTACAACCTTGTTTCTTCCAATATTGCTTTTTTTCCTGCTACTTTCATTCCCTCATGAATGAAAGTAAAGAGCAAAGATCAGACATTAAAATTTTCCTGTGAATATGAATTTCATTTTGCTTTACATAAACTTAAACTAGGCTTAAGTGATAACTGCTACTCTTGAATGTCTCCATTTGAGGAGTTCCTTTTGTAGTGACTCTAGAATTGCATGTATTTTAAGAGCTTAATCTCCTGAATAATCTATTAATATTCTTATTTCAGTTTTAGTATTCTTATTTCAGTTTAAGTTTAAGGAATGCAGACATCATACATTATAATTTTATTTCACGTTATTGGAGTTAATTCAGAGAATATGTCTCACCAGATGTTTTCAGAGCGTTTTCTTCCTTTTGAAAATATTAGCATATAAACACACTACAACATATGGTTAAAGGTTCATTTGCAGGTGTGACGGTATTTTGCATCTTGTTGCCCTAAATCAGTGTAATATTGTGTTGAGTTAGCAAACCTGGTGGAGATATTTAACTGTATCAATACACCGACAGAGATCAAATTAAAAAGTCCTCACAGAGTAAGTTAATTGCCAGGAAGGTGATGTTACCATCACAGGGAAGGTCAAGGTCGTAGGCATCAACATTTCTGGTGGGAACGGTCACTTAAAAAATCCTTGAATTACTATGATTTATTGTATTTTGTTTTCCTAATATTTTTGTTTATTTTCCAATTTTTCATTATTAAAATTTACTCCTAGTTACAAAAATGATGAACATATTTTTAGTAGTACTAAAGTAACAAATGAAAATATAGATAATTTTATAATTAAGACCTTAAATAGAACTATCCATGGAATATGCCAAATCCAAGTTCTACTTTGGAAAAATGATTCATATATTGATTGGAACTGCATGAAAGTGTTTGCTTTCACACACACACATACACACACATGTGCACAGACACACACACACAAGTGCTAGTTTTTTATTGCTGTGGTGACAACTTACAAATATGGTTAAAGACACCTCAGGTTTATTATTTTACAGGTCTCAGGGTCAAAAATATAAAAAGAATTTTGGAGAATTAAATTAAGGTCTCTGCAGAACCAGAGTCTCTTTTAGGAGGTTCTTCCAGAGAATTTATTTCCTTCCACTGTCTTCCTTCTTACAAGCCATTTCAGTTTAGATTATCTGCTTCCATCCTCAAATTCAGTAATGACAGATTAAGTCTTTCTCATATTCCAGAGATTGTGAAACAGAGAATGTGAAAGCAGTTTTCTCATTTCAGCTTTCTCCCTTTTTTGTTTCCTGTTATATTAAAGGATTTTGTTTTATAAGGACCTTCTAAGAAAAAAAATAGTAATTATAAATATGATAAAAAATGAATTCATCCAGAATAATATCGTTCCTGAAAATTAAATCACTAACAACTTCAGTTCGTTTTTCTTGTAACCTGACATTGACATAGATTCCAGAATTAGAATTGGAGACCACCATTCTCATATTGCCAGTTGTGGTCACTTGATCACTTGAATCCCGTTACTCATCGATTTGCTCGAGCGGGCGCCAGTAACATTTCCATTGGACCCTATCACGTGCCAAAAAGGCAGAACAAGAAATTGGAAGGAATTTTTGAAAAACAAATATGAGTCAGGAAAAAAAAACTTGTTTATTCCAGCTCTTTAATCAACTAACTAGTAAAAAATCAAAGTTCTTCAGTCTCTTGCTTCATAGTTTATTATTTAACGAAGTAAATAATAGCTAACGTTCACTGGGAACCTTTGTTAATTACTCTTTTATATAGATGGTATCTAACTTACTCCTCAAAGCTTTATCACTGCAGACAATCAAATTGCCATATGGAGTTTATATTACATTTATATTACACTTTTCAGTGGACAAGCATGATTTTACTCCTGAACAGCTCAGAAATTTTAACTGTTTGCCGACATTGACCTCTTGAGATTGGAAAGCATTGTTTATCTTTCTTGTTGTTTCAGGGCCACAACTAGTGGTGAGAACTTAGTCCTGGCTTTGTACTCAGAAATAACTTCCAAAGAGTCTCAAAGGCCCAGATGTAGTGCCAGGGATCAAGCCTTGGTCTGCCACATGCAAGGCAAGCTCTTTACCCATGGTAGTTTCTTCCTGGATCTCATTTATCATTTCTTATGGGTCTCTGTTTATTTGAAACAGCCAGTGACTATTCAGTTAGGTATTAGCATGCTAGTGAATATGCATCCCATATGTTCCGTCTTTATAAATTGGATTATAAAGGAGATGAGATCCCTGTAATTTATTGCTCTACAACAAAATGGCCTGATGTTTAATGATTTTAAAAGATAATTATTTAATTATCTCTCATGATTTGGTAGGTTTACCGATATCAACTGGATTATACTTCAGCCCCATGTAAATTCAACTGGGACTCGTGGAGCTGAAAAAGCCAAGATGACTCACTTTTATGACTGGCAGTGATGTTGTTGGCTGGCAGCTTGGCATATGACTTGGGCTTCTAATTGCATGATGGCTGCATTCCAAGGAATGTACCAAGAATGAATGTTCCAAGAGGGAAGAATCAGGTGCTGCCAGCCTTCTTAAAGACCAGGTCAGGGACTTATACAACATTACCTCTGCTGTGTTTTAATACCTAAGCAATCACAGTGCAAGTTGCTATTCAAGAAGAGTAGAAATAATCTTCAGACTCTGGGAGAAAATATTCCAAGGAGCATTAGTCTTTCCCAGAGCAGAACATGGCAAGTTCATAAGAGAGTTTTATGAGCTGAGGCTGAGAGAAGAAATCATTCAGTGGGGTAATCATGCAAATCCCACACAGAGAATTTTTTGGACTTCCATATCTAGGACTTGAATATTCTTCAACAAAAATATAAGTATAATTGAAATTAAATATTAGTTCAATATCTAGGACATGAATATTTTCAATACAATATAAGTATAATTTTAATCATAAGTATAATTAAAAAAGTTAATTATGAACAAGATCAATTTGGCTGCAATATTCAGAAAGGAATAAAACATGATTGTAGTATCAGTGATTTGGACTGAACAGGAGGTAGGGATAAAGAAAACAAACTGAAAGCTATGAGGTTGGCAGTTTGACAAATTGTATGGATTTCACATGCAGTAGAATGTGAAGAAAGCAAAGTTTCTGTTTTGAAAGACTTACAGCATTATATATCAAATTACATTGCAATGGAAGAAAACGAGACCCCTAAGGAATAATGAGTAGCTCAAGTTTTGAACCATTTATTGGCATAAAAGGTCTTTGGAATCTCCAACTGTAGTTTCTAGAAGACGATTAGATGTATGGCCTAAATTATGCTACAACCTCTGAGTTTGAGATAGAGCTCACTTCTTTATAATTTTAACTGAAGATAATATTAAGGCACCTAAAGATAGAATGTGATTTGAAAACTATGGTTAAGATACAATTCTGAAGAAATTCATTGTGCAGAATGGAGAAGATTGTTAATTGGTTGTGGCTGGAACAACAGAAATGTTATTGGAGACTTGTAGATGAACACGGAAGAGTGAGTTTGGCAAACCCTTCTGGAGAGTATGAATGAATACAAGTAATTACACTGAGATTGATAGAGGGAACTAAATTATTTTGAGATTTTTGATTGGTAGGTAAGAAGGTGGAAGATGAGTGGTTGAATAGATTACTTTCATTTTTTAATTTGAAAGTCTTCAACAAAGAGTGGTATAGTTCTGTGCCTATTGTTTTTCTTTATTTTTTATATTATACGAATACATTTAATCAATAGCTATGTATAAGCATTGCCTGTAGAACTATATGTACTAGGACCAACTTCCTACATATAGGCTGAATGTCCATTTTTCTTACAAGATTTATTAATTAGAGTGTAAGTATGTAAATTTTTTTGACTGCAGTAATTTTTTTCACTGAGATCTTCCTCGTAATGCTTAGTTTAGTGTTTATTTTCCCAGAATAATTATTTTTATCTATGTTAATTTTATAGTGATAATATTTTAAGAATGCATAATTGTAAATAAATAAGTAAATAAATAATACTCTCACTACAAAAGTTCCTGTGCCACCCCCACCATCAAAAGGTCCTTTTTCTGTCTTTTCTCATAGTTTTATCATGACTCACAGAATTAGTTTTGCTGTTGTATTGCCAGTTATTTTATTTTGCTTTTTGGGTCACACCTGGCAACGCTTTAGGGGTTACTCCTGGCTCTGCTTTCAGAAATTACTCTTGGTGGTGCTCGGGAGATCATATGGAATACCAGGATCAAACCTGATTTGGCTGTGTGCAAGGCAAATTCCCTACACTCTGTACCATCACTCTGTCTCCCAGTTTCCTTGATTTTAGTGATTGATAGTACACAAATGAGTGAAACCGTCACATAATTTTCTTTTGCTTTAAAATGTTCTTGACTCTTAAGTGTGGCAGCATGAAGAGTAAAATTGCTAACACTCTAGGGAATTACGATTTTTTTCATTAAATATATCTATTATTTGTTTTATTATTCTTATACTTTTACAAAACATTAATGGTATTTTATATTTGTATATTACAAAATGCTTCTCATTCAAAAAATAAATGCATGGTCAGTGTTGTTTCTTTCATTACTGCTCTTGATTTAAAAGTGGTAACAATAGCAGGGCAAACAAGCCCGGCTCATGAGGGCCGCTTTGCGGACGCCGCAGTTCATCAATAAATGCTCAAGATTCGAGGTGACTACAAGAGTATCCCACCCGCACAGCGAAGCCTGGCAAGCTACTCTTGTCGTATTTGATATGCCAAAAACAAGTAACGATTATAGACTTCATTCCTGTGACCTGATGGACTGTTCCTGGAGCAAGCAGAAGCCCTTTATGTTCCCAGAGTGAGCAGAAGCCCTTGGGCTACACTCACATGTGACAGGATGTATGGAGATGTTACTGGTACCCACTCAAGCAAATCGATGATCAATGAGAAGACAAGTGATACAAGTGATACAAGTGAACAACAGCAGGTAGGGCTTTTGCCTTTGCCTTGCATGTGGCCAACATGGATTTGATCCCCGGCATTCCATATGGTACTTGAGCTCACCAGGAGAGATTTCTGAGCAGAGCCAAGAGTAACTCCTGAGCATCACTGAGTGTGGACATCTGGGGAGGTACCAGACACATCTACATTTTGCTTTTCCCAGATGCATATACTTTAATTGTGCAATAAACTCAAACGTCTTGACCTTCAAAAATATAATAGTTCATTGTTCTGTTTTTTAAGTATCATTTACGAAATTAGAGACTTTCAAATCATAATTTTTAACATAGAAGCACTTTCTTTGAAATTTTTCTTGACAAGACTGAAAAACAAGTTTTAGGATTCCTTTGAACATTTAGGACTTTGAAATTGAAACTGTCTAACCATTTGGATTTTTTTACTGCATTAAAAAGAATTCTTTGTATAGAAAGTCAAAGTGTTGAAAAGAGAGATGATCAAAGCTTTTAAAACTCGGTGGAGAACAAACATTAACTTATTCATGAGATTTCACAGTATTTTTATTTTTCATTTTATTTTATTTATTCTTTTTGTTTTTTTGGTCACCCCCAGAAATGCTCAGGGGTTACTTCTGGCTCTTTGCTTAGGAATTACTCTTGGCAGTGCTCAGGGGACCATATGGGATGCTGGGAATCGAACCGAGGTTGGTCTCATGGAAGGAAAACGCCCTACTCGCTGTGCTGTTGCTCTGGCCCCTATTTTTATACGAAGATACCCAGTTTCATGCAGAGATTTAGAGAAAGTATAAGGAAATATTCTTATAGTCAATGAATAGTTTAACTTATAGTTTAACTGAATTATTAGTCAAAGATTGTGTGTGGAATATATGTGGTACAAATAAAGGATATTGATGAATGTGATAGGTTGACAGCAGTTTTGTTGTTGCTCTTTAAGGAGAGAGTTAAAGTTCAGCATTGATGTCATGGCTTTACACAACTCTGCTTCATAGAAACTCAGGCAATAAAAAAAAATTATATATGGTTTAGGGGGAACCTTGTTTACTTCTAGCACAGCATCACCATTTCCTATGTTTTTATGTCTTAAAAGTTAATAGTATAAAATATTCAACATAAATAGGCTTTGTGCTAAGATTTCAGCAAAAATATTATTTAAAAAAGTTGTAATTTGTTTTAAAAACACAAAGTTATTAATCTACCAGATTGTATTTCATATTTGACTATTTAATCCACTTTTTATTTATTTTTTTTCTTATAATGCGTATTTATTTGTTTAAATTTTTTTTTTATTTTTTACAATTACAAAGATATACAATTAAAAAGTTCATATTTGGGTTTTGGTCATACAGTGTTCCAGTACCCATTCCACCACCAGTGCCCATCTCCCACCACCAACGTCCCGGTTCCCTCCCCCTCCCCAGCCCTCCTCCATGGCAGGTTCTTTATTTCTTTCCGTTTCTCTCTCCACTTTTTATTTAAGATAGATAAAAAAATCAGGGTATAGGTAATTTCCCCTAAATTATGAGCTTTCTTGATAATAAGTTATAAAAATTTAAAAAGAAAATGATTAAAATGAATGAAAATAGACACTAGTTACATAAGTATGTTTTTATTTTGCTTTGGAAAATATGACTATATATTGTTTGGAAAGAATTAGTTGCAGACATATTATGTGAAATCCCTCGTAACCATTACATTAGTATATTGGCATGCATGTCTAGCCATATGCATACATGTCTAAATGCATGTACATATATATTACATAGACTGTACTCTAGTGCAGAAGTAATTGTAGTTGGAAGTAATTGTAGTTCAATTAAGATACTTTCTAGCCCTGCTTCCTGAATTATTATTTTTGTTTAAGAGAAAGGAACTCCGCACCATGAGGGCTGCCATTTTCAACATCCAAACTTAACAGCTCATCCGCGCCAACCAAGAGATAACCCATCTCTCTCGGTTGTGGTTCATCAATAAATGCACGAGATGAGAGCCTATTACTGAGAGTATACCACCTGCACAGCAGAGCCTGGCAAGTTACCTGTGTCATATTTGATATGCCAAAATCCAGTAACAATTATAGACCTCATTCCCTTGACCTGAAGGAATGATTTGAGGCTCTGCATGTTCCTGGTGCAAGCAGATGCCCTTGGCTGCACTAGCATGTGACGGGATATATGGAGATCTGCCTGCTTGAGCAAATTGATGAACAATGGGAGGACAAGTAAAGTGAAGAGAAAGGAAATTAATGAAAAAGTGTGGGACATAGGGAAGTTAAAATCAAGGAAAACTGACCCCAGTTAGTTTCTCTAACTTGGAAGAAAAAGCAGCTCTAAGCCCTACAGCATCTATGAGAACATACCTGCCTACCTGCCCTTACTATGGTCAAGTCAAGTGGGCATAATTGCCACATTGGACACTCTGGAACCATCAAGGTGACTGTAGTACCTGGGTACACTTAGGCGATACTTTGTTTGTTTGCATGAAGATGGTAGATTTTCAAGGGAATGCTCAATAGATTTGGTTTTCCCTTGTAAAGGTGGCAGTAGATGAAATATTTTTGTGAAACTCTAGACTACGTGGGCAAAATGACATTAACTGTGGGTTAAATAATCCACTGTTTGCTCCTAAAAATAGGTTTGAAATGTATCACTGTATCACTGTATGAGTAATTCAATCTAAATTTTAGACCTTGAAGAAGCTAAGGAATTATTTAGAAATGTCCATTTCTTTTCTTTTTGCAAATTACTTAACTTCATCCCTGACAGCTTAAGTAATTGACCAAGTAGTAAATGAAGCGCCAAAGCAGCATAATGTATTGGACTCTTCCTGCCTGCACCACTCACCGGCATCACTATCACAACCTTCAGAGGCACAGCATAAAATTGCTTGGATATTATTTCTTTTCTATTTGCATAATTGGTCTGGGTGTTTCAGCATTTGATGAGTTTATTATTTTTATAATCAAATCAGAAATTTTTTGACATTTCAGTTTTTTGATAGAGATTCCTAGACATTTCTAAATGTACATTTAAATTTCTATTAGATTAAAAAATAATTTATTTGGCTTCTGTTTTATAATCCATGTCCTCATTATGATTTTTATGACAAAAATTATTTTTGAACTTGCTTTTTTGTTAACATAAAAGAACTTGAAAAGCAGGCCTGTCATTTTTCTTTGAATAAATTTATATCTACTTAATCGTACTACATAAAAATTCAAATGACATTCATTTATTCTGCCTAAATTTACAGTTTATTTATGATGTGGGTTTTTATGCATAAGGGACACACATTCTCTTAGGTTACTGACTTTCTGGTGTGTCAGGTATCTGTCAGACTCAGATTCAACTCACAACAAAGATGATGGTAAAGATGATTTCATCTGTGTCTTCCTCTTTTCGTCTTGAGGAAATGATCCTAATTGTTAGGTTGGGTTTTGTTTCAGGATAAAAGTGATTTCAGATGTTCCTCCTGCCTCCTCCTGCTTTTTGAGAAGCTTGAATTGCATTCGTGCTTAATGAGCCTCTCAAGGAGAGACAGCCGGAAGTCGTGGGGTTCCACCTACATTACTTCATGTATTGGCTCTTAGTAACACCATCCCTCTGGTCAGCGTGTCCCTGCCAGCTGTGTCTTCATGTTTCTAGAAGTCAAGCTGTTCAATTTGTGTAAGCATTTCTGAAGTTATAAAATGTATCAGAGATTACTCATACTTAATTACTAAGTCAAACAGAGTAATTTTTCTTATGTATTTTGGTACTAATCCAAGATTCTTAACCTTTTACTAGATCTTTGCTAGATCAGGTGTTCTTTTTTTTTAAAGTATTTTATTATACCACGGTGAGATATACAAATAAAAAAGATATACAATTAAAAAGTTCATGCTTGGGTTTTGGTCATACAGTGTTTCAGCACCCGTCCCTCCACCAGTGCCCATCTCCCACCACCAACATCCCCGGTTCCCTCCCCCTTCCCCAGCCCTGCTCCAAGGCAGGTTCTTTATTTCTTTCCCTTTTCTCTCTCTTTCTCTTTTCCTTCCCTTCCACACTATGGATTACAGAACATACATTAAAAGGTTGTCATGTGTATCCTTTTGCCTCTATTTAATGCTCAGTTCTAGGTTGGCATTAGTACCCTCGACTATTATTAGCACCCTGTGCCATTTTCTGTCACCCTCAACCTTATCCACCCTCAGGCCGGAGCAATAGTCCAGTGGTTAAAGCATTTGTCTTGCATGTAGCCTGACCTAGGTTCGATCCCTGGCATCCCATATGGTCCTCTGAGCACCACCAGGAGTAATTCCTGAGTGCAGAGCCAGGAGAAACCCCCGAGCATTGCTGGGTGTGACTCACCCCCCAAAAAAACTGGGGGCTAACAGTTCATAGCTGCATGAACTTCATCTGATCCAAATGTAGACGACAATAGACAACATTCTTAGTTCTGTTCTTTTTTTATTTAGAGAACTGGAATAACTTATTTTCACTCTCTCTTCCGCCTACACGTACCAGATATTATTAAGAGGAACAGGAAGATCTAAGTAATTCAACCATAGGATGAACAAAAGGCACAAAGAAGTTTCTGTGCCACAGCATTGCTGAAGCCCAGTTGGCATATGGTCCGTGGTTAGTGAATGCACCTTAATTAGGTCATTCTACTTCTACAAGTTTCCTTGATTCATTGTTTTCTGCCTTTCTTGGCTCTGTTATTTGGCTACTGGAGTTTTTCTTTCTTTTTAGTAAGAAATGTTCTGTGCTTGCAATTGAATAACTAGCTTTTTCAGAATGTTTATGGCCATAGAAAATTAGTTTTGAAATGCTAAGCTTATAGTTTTTGTCATGTTAGCATCTTACCTATGGTCAGCAATTTCTGCTGTAGAAGATACATTAGAAATATCAGCTGTAATGACTACCACTTTTTTAACTTCTAAAATTATAGATATTGGTTTATATATTCTTCTCTTGGTCTTGCTTGGGATCATCCATATTGAGAGAGAGTGGGTCAGGGCAGATTCCTCTAAAATGACTGCTGTGTCTGCAAAATACTCCTCTCTTGTAAGACATTAGCCTCATCTGATCATAATCTTAAAATGTCATTACTGCTTTATTCGACCTATGGTCTTTCAGCATTGAAGAGGTTGTATTGAACTTAGTGCCAGTGTAATGGTCTAAAAAGGGGAACTCTAATATCAAAGTATGTTTCATTCCTCTATTTATATCATGCTTAGGCTGTATTTTGTTCAGAGTCACCTGACCAAACCCACACTAATGTGAAAGACAACTAATCAAGAATGTAGAGGCTGGACTAGAGAAACAGTACAGTGTCTCCTTGAACAAGGTCAACCTGCTCTTGATCCCTAGAATCCCGTGTGATTACTCAAAACCTCACCAGGGATGATCCTAGAGCCTAGAGCCAGGTGTAACCCTGGGCAATGCTGTGAATAGTCCAAAGACCACAAGTCAAAGGATGAGCAATCAAAAATCCTAAAAAAAAGTATGGATACTTGGATATGTCATGATTTGTTAGTGGAATTGAGCACAACAAACTGTTGGTTTCCTATCTAGTCACCTTTTTTGTAAACACTAAGAAGTATATATTTATAAGATTATTGAAAGTAGTATCTCCCTTGGACTGAAATGATAGTATTACAGCGTGTATGACTCTTGCCTCTACTGGCACGTCTCCAGCCCAGGTAGATCCCTGGCGTGCTATGCTACAGGCAGAAATCTGTATTGCAGGTTTACAATCACTGTCAGAGCTTCGCTCCAGAAAACATCTATGTGATGAAACTAATAAGAGAAAGTACCCATTCTTCAAAAACATACTGGAACACATTGGGTCAACTATATTATTCGCTGATCTATGGGTTGCTTGCTATGCATTTAAGAGTTTCTCTTTTGCAACCTCAAATATATGTCAGAGGATACTATCACAGCATCAGGGTTAAATATATATCACTCACTATCACTCTATTCCCGTTCATCATTGATGTGCTCGAGCGGGCACCAGTAACATCTCCATATGACCTGTCTCATGCAAGTAGAGCCCAAGGGCACCTGCTTGCTCCAGGAACATAAAAGCCTCAAACCATTCCATCAGGTCATGGGAATGAGGTCTATAATTGTTACTGGTATCTGGCATATCAAATACGATACAGGTAGCTTGCCAGGCTCTGCCGTGCAGGTAGCATACTCTTGTAGTTATCACAAATCCAGCATTTATTGATGAACTGCATGGCCACACGAGCTGGGCTGTGATAGGCTTGTCTGCTGGGTGGAGTTCTGATGACGGGAAGTCCGGATGTGGAAAATGGAGGCCCTCATGGAGTGGGGGTCATCTGGCTCGTTGTGAGGCTCTGCTGGGGTGGCATGCCAAGGCTAGAACCTGCCATCCCTCCTGGGCGTCTCATGAGCAGCTGGAAGAGAGCCAGTAACAGCTCTGCCCCATGTCTGTGAGTCTCAATACTTAGTAGATGAATTAATGAAAAGATAATATCCAGTCACTGACTCATTTACTCCACTAGAACTCTAAGAGGAGTGCTAAGGTTACAACATGAACAAATCACAATTACTGAGGACTTCATTGTCTTGGAAAAAATAGACCTAACTCTAAGGATGTAACTGACTGGATCCATGGGATGTCAAAAGATCACGTGGCCGCCCACCTACAAGATGGTCAGACTTCCTTGTCAAGACCCTGAAGGAACGATTTGAGGCTCTTCGTATTTCTGAATCAACCAGATGCCATTGGGCTACATTGGCACGTGATAGGGTCCAATGGAAATGTTACTGGCGCCCGCTCGAGCAAATCGATGAATAACTGGATTCAAGTGATCAAGTGATCAAGTGATTTTGATATTATTTTAGTATTTATCAGGATAAACAGAAAAAGGCTTCATAAAATAACTGTCTCACTTATTCAAATATTTAATGATTTATTTTCTTTTATAATTCAGCAATGAAAACTACAGTGTTTATTCTATTGAAGGCAAAACCAAGTCATCCTTTTAAATTCAACACTCTCTGTACCTAAAATTACCTAGACTTTTCACATAAAATGACTGAATGACTTCCACCTTATTTATCCTAACTAGGATGCAAAATCTTACAACTTAAAATAAAAGAAAACTCTGATCAATAAGTTTTGAATATACACAAATAATCAGAAAGTTTACAATTAATATTCAAAGAAATGAATATCAGTGTTTTATGGAAACATATGACCAATAATTGAAGCTATTTTTATTTTTAGGAATTTTTTTGAGGAACACCAACAGAAGAGATTTTCTGACAAATCACCAAAAATTACATTTTTTAAGAACTTGTCTTTATCTTTGAAGACAAGTGAGGTAGATTTCAACTAATTTGTGTTGGTTACATCTTTATTATAAAATAAATTATGACCTTCACATCGTAAAAGTGTCTCCGCATGAATTGGATGAGTTGACACAAGGTATCATAAAAAACAAGTAAGCTGAAGAGTGCTCAACAGGCTGGTACTCATCTCTGTCATGCAGTAAGATAGATCAACAGGCTGGTACTCATCTCTGTCATGCAGTAAGCCCAGTTCTATTTATGACACCACTAGGTCTCCTACAGCACAGTCAGAACCCCCCAAAACAGAGTCTGTAGCAATCACTGAATGCTGTGGGGATGTGTCCAAAAGCAAAATCACAGAACAAAACAAAACAGAAAAAGAAACAAGGTTAAATGCACTTCCAAGCTGTCAATACCCAGAAAGAAGGAGGCATTTCTTATACTCTGACTGCTGCTGTCCTTCTCTCTAGAGCGTATCTTCAACTGTAGCTTAGCCTTTTTTTCTCACTCATTCCAAAGAAAGACACACTTGTCCCCCTGCCCAATAAAAAGCTCCTCTAACTTTTCTTAGGATAATTTACACACCCATTCAACACAAGAACACTGACACCATGGTAGTGGGTGAACCTGAAACAACATTAATATTATTGTAAACTATGATGCCTTAAAGAAAAATGATGTAATTGAAATAATGATTCTCCAGGGCAGACAATTAGCACAAAGGTAAGGCACTGTAATGGTCATACTATGTAATGACTAGAACATGCATTTTAAAGGTTAAAGGAAGCTGGTATGAAAATTGATTGGTAGGGCTAGGAGAGCATCAAGAGTTTTGTCTTGATTAGGAAAGAGTTCAGTTTCTTAGCAACTTAGATTTATCTTCCTGTGGTACATCTAATTTATCACGAGAAGCCAGGGATGAAAGCTTATGTTAAGGAAGAAGATCATGAGTTAAATCTTTTTTTTAATGTCACTAGTGATGATAAACTATTTCATTTTACTAAGTTTCTATCACCTCCAAATAATGTCAATTTTACTTTCTTAAACCACTGTAAACATTAAGCAAAATAGCACATATGAAGTATCTTGCACTTATAAACTTTTATGCCCATTAAAGTTTAGCATTTACTTGAAAGTACTGACTCATTTCTTCAAGAACTAGTTCCCTCATATATTAAAATAATTTCAAATAGGAATTAGCTCTAGAGATCTTGTCTTTTGGGTTATGCAGGGGTATACATTTTAGAAAACATGAACCAGCTTTTCAAGAATTTCATCTACGCATGTCTATACTTTAGATTTGGTCTGCTTGGGTGTCACACCATGCTGTACACAGGGCTTACTCCCGGCTCTGTGTTCAGGGTTCATTTCTGGCAATGTTAGGAGGCACCTATATGGGGCCAGGTACTGAACGAGGCTTGTGAGATCAAGCCAATAAGACAAGCACCTCAACCTATTGTACCATTTCTCTAGTCCTGTGTGTCTTATGTTCTATTAGAAAAAGATTAGTCAAATTAGTGACTAACCTGAAGCTGAAATGTAACTTGTCAATGAATCCTTTCCTGACTACTCCAAATTCTTTAATTCAACCGTCTTGCCATATTATCCTTCTTATCACTCATTAAAATCTGATATATTTACACTTCATGTCCTCTGGTTATTGATCCTCACTGATCTGTACAATCACTGTGAGTAGAGACTCTGTCAATCTTGTTAGGCTCTGTCAAAAAAATGAATAATTGTCTAATGCTTAGAGTAACAGATAGTTAACACATATTTCCTAAATGAGAAGAGAAAAAATCTCTTGGTAGTAAAACGATATTAAGAGAAAATGATCACAGGAGGAGGAAAATCACTTGACATAAATTCCCAATTAGCAGCAGTAGTAACTGGGCATGGAAGAACCGTTAGAACCAGAATCTACATCTCTTGCACATCACTGAAATTCCAAGTGAGGGAGGTAGAGAGAGGGAGAAGGAAGGTAGAGAGAGAGAGAGAGAGAGAGGGAGAGAGAGAGCGAGCTCAGTGTGCTGCACATCTGCCCTGCAGGCACAGCCCAGTTTCAAATCCCAGCACCACTTACGCCCTGAGCAGCACTAAGAGAAATCCTCCATCGATGAGTGGGGTGGCATAACTGGGTATAACTGGCATAACATAGAACCAGAAAGAAAACAATGGTTTAAAATGTTACATCTGGGGGCTGGAGCGGTAGCACAATGGGTAGAGTGTTTTCCTTTCAAGTAGCCATCCTCGGTTCCATGCCCTGCATCCCATATGGTCCCCAAAGCACTGCCAGGAGTAATTCATGAGTGCAGAGCCAGGAGTAACCTCTGAGCATCGGTGGGTGTGGACCCAAAAAAGCAAGCAATCGACAAACAAACAAACAAACAAATAAACAAATAAATAAATAAATAAAATAAAAGGCCACATTTACTAAAATAATTGATCATAAGGTCTGAGCAAATGTAAGAGTGTGTGGACAAACAGAATATAACTCACATCATGCTGATGTCACATTGAGGGCCTACTACATGCCAAAATTTGTTTTGATATTATATACATGACATTACTGACAAATAACATAATTGCCATAAACTTCATTACAACAGGGCAGATCAATCACGCTGAGCACCAGTCTTAGCTCTTTACATGTCCGTTCCACAAATGTGAAGTGGCCTGAGAGAGTACTTAGTAGCTACCGGGAGAGAGGCGCTGCTTCTTCTCCTGGGGTTTCATGTGAAATACACAGGCATATTCAGAAAGAGACACTTTATACACATGTGGTCATATTTTAGTTTTTATGGATGCATTATACATTAGCTCATATATAACACAATGCATTTTACTCTGCAAGAAAAATGGAGTCAGAAGTTGGAAAAATAGTAAAAAAAAAAAGTACTGCATAAACTCATTTTTACACAAACAGTACAAATCACCTGCTATATTACTTGGTGGGCCAGAGAGATAGTAGGCAGTGCAAGATTAAAATATAATATATATATAGATTATATATAGATTATATATATAATATATATTTATATATATAGATTAAAAGATTAAAATTATATATATAATTTATATATAATTTATATATAAATATATATTATATATAATTTATATATATAATTATATATATTATATAATAAAATTATATATATACAATTATATATAATTTATATATATATATATATATATGCTTGTTAATTTTAATCTTTGCAGTGGGTTCCAAAACTATGGAAATAGCTTTAGTCTAGACTTTGTATTTTCCACAGATGAAAGCTCTCTGAAGTTCCCATAATCTTCCACAAGTTAATGTTCAGTTCACTCAGAGAGAATGCTGTTTTCATTTTAATTTTGTTCTGGCACAATCGGTGATGGCAGTAAAATAAAGTTTAGGCTGTTCAGACTTTCAGAAGAAGGTCAAGTCATTCATGAGAGATGAAATGATGCTTGATGATTCCAGTAATAAGACCTGCCTTCAGACTAATTTGAGACCTGAAATGTCGGTCTCATGGTGAATGTGACTAATATCCACAAGGGGAATCCCAATGACAATTGTGCTATTGTTTAAGTTTTAAATTATTTACACTATTAATTTTATGATTAAACTACACAGGAACTATAAACACATTAATGCCTGTTTAGCATAATTAAATTGAACAAGCTCTTAATGAGCAAAATCAATTTATTTGGTGCAAAAGTCCACCTGGGTCATTGCACTATGGATAGAAAATACCTCTTTCAAACTTTGCCAGTTGGATTGCATGTGGAAATGAAGCTTGTCTTGATACCTACTTGCTGAGCCTTGTTACTTGTCTCACATTTCCATACCAACAATATATTCTAATTTTATTCGCTAAAATGCTGATATAAAATCTAAATGACATCATATTATTTTATGTAAATAATATATTAAGCAGTAGTTTTTGACTTTTTTTTAAAGAAAATCAGGTAATTCTTTAGATGTACTATAATAAGGGCAGCATTTTTACCCTAATCCATTATATTACCATAGGGTTCAACTAAAGGGTTGTGTTTTGAATAAACACAAGTCAAAGGATAAGCAAGAATAAGACATTTGTCTTATTCTTGACTCTACTGCACTCAGGGATCACTCCTAAAGAATTTGGTGAGCACATGGGATGCCCAGCATCAGACCACGGTCTGCAGATATGCAAGCCAATTGTCTTACATTGTAAAGCGTTACTCCAGCCCTTCAGAGAGATTCTAATATGAAATTATAATTCAAAGGTTAAGGCATAGAAGTGTCATCAATTATTAGTGGTCTATTTTAGAGTTAAAAATCCTTTCTGAATTATATAGGTTAATTTATCCTGGTTTAAAATAGGGCCCACATGAGGAGGTCAGAGAAATAGTACAGAAGGTAAGGCTCTTGCCTTGCATGCAACTGATATGGCAGTCCCCAGCACCATATATGGTCCTCTGGACATTATCAGGAATAAATTTTGAAAGTCACCAGATATGGAACCCCCAGTAATATACAGGAGCAGTGCTAGGGGCCAAGGGCCACCTGGAAAACTGTTTGATAAGGTCTGGTCATGCTCAGACCAGGGATGCTCAGGTGCTATTAGGGGCCAACCCTAGAGTATTTTGGGAGATATTCCATCATGGGATTGCCCAATGTTAGGCATGTGTTTCATTATATCTTTTTAGTTTTTTTTGCCTTTTGGTAACTCTGCAATGCTTAGGAGTTACTCCTGGCTCTACACTCAGGAATTACTCCTGGTGGAGCTAAGAGGTCATGTGGGATGCCGGGATCCAACCCAGGTTAGCTGCAGACAAGGCAAATCCCACCCATTTCATTGCTGTGCTATTGCTCTGGCCCCTTACTGAGCATCTTGAAGGCTTCAGATACAATCTAGTTTTAAGTCTGTGGCATTAATATAAAAATCCTATAGAATATACAGTAAGGAACAGTAGACCTCAGATTTCTTTAATAAAAAATGTAGCTTGACATTTATAGTTTTGTTTCCACATACGATGACCCAGAAATTATTTGTAAAATACAATTTACAATTCTCTGAAGTGCAAGTTAAATGAAGAGACGTTGATACTGCCTGAGAAGAACTGGGCCAGCGAGTGCATTTAATTAAGCAGTCAGCATTTATTTCTTAACATACTTTGGTAGTTCTTTTATTGGGAACAACAGCAAAAGCCCCATTAATTAGGACATTGTAAGTGACATTAAACTCGCCCTGCTTAAAATTTAGCAGATTTGCATTTACTTTGCTGTTTTCTGATCCTCAGCTGGTCCCAAATGACATTACCCAGGGTCTCTGGATGCCTTCTGCAAAACATCCATTATTCATTGAAATTATATTATTAAATGTATCAGACTAAAAAGTTGGATAAAAAGCTTAGTGCCATTAAAGCAAACATCCTTATGCAAAGATGCCGCTCAATAAATAAAAGCTGGCTGAGAAAGTTGAAATGTTGGAATCCCCTCTGTTACTGTATGCCCTTAGCTTAGCTCGCAGCTTAGTTGAGAGCAAACAATTGCTGTTGTTTCTATATGCTTTGCTTTTACATTTACTCTAAATATAGCTTAACATCTAAATTTCTCCGAGAAAAAAAATCATCTTTGTATTTTATTTTCTTACTTTGTAGTACATTTTAGCAGCTTACAGTATTTGTACTTTTGGGTCTGCTTCATCATTTTTATGCTGTGATTTATCCCATTACATAAAGCAGAGTCTGTGGTAGCTTGCTGGCATATATTAATAGCACAGAAAATACTTCATGAATATATTGCATCTTCTTGTGAGCATTTCTCTGTGTTTTAAGGAAAATAACTTAAAAGGGAATAATTACTGGTAAGTGCTTCAATTCTGTGGGATTTTGCCCAATCTTTGCAATAAATAAATCAATTCTTATACCTACTATCTGTATATGAGTTCTAGTTTTTAATATTTTCATTTTTATATTGTCAGATTTTTTCATCTTTCCAGCATATAGATATGGAAAGATAACTCAGTCTTCTTAATAAACATTTCCCTGATTTTTTAGTAGGACTAAGCATATGAAAAATTTTAAAGTTTTTTTTTCCTTTCTTTCCTCTTGCTTTTTTAGGGAGAGTGGTCAGTTGGTGGTCAGGGACTTTTTGTGGCTTTGTGCTCAAGAGTGACCCCTGGACGCACTTGGGAACTGTATCTGGTGCCAGGACTTTAAACCAGAAATAATTGTATGCAAAGTGATTGTCCTTAGCCCTGTAAAATCTCTCTGCCTTTCCTCTTTTAAGAGCAATGTTCGTTCACATCATTTTTAATATATTGGATTTTTAAAGTCATTTTTATGGGTAAGGTATGTGCCTGCATGTGGGTGACTCAGGATCAATCCACAGAACCACAGAACCAGTAAGGTCTCTCTCTGAGCACAGTATCACAGTATCACTGTCATCCCATTGTTCATCGATTTGCTCCAGCAGGCACCAGTAACATCTCCATATATCATGTTCAAGCAAGTGTAGCCCAAGGGCATCTGCTTAATCCAGGACAGGAAGAACCTCAAACCATTCTTCAGGTCATGGAATTGAGGTCCATAATTGTTACTAGATTTTGGCATAACAAATAAAACAAGGGTAGCTTGCCAGGCTCTGCTGTATAGGTGGAATATTCTCAGTAGAAGGCTCTCATCACAAGCATTTACTGATAAAACTTAAAGGGGAAAGATCAGGTTTTCTCTTGGGTGAAGCTCTGAGGAACTATGGAATCTAGATGTTGAGAATGACTGATCTCATGATGTGTGGATTGATCTGGCTTCTTGCTAGGCTTACTGGGCTGATGGGAATCAGTTAGAACCTGCCTAGAACTGTATACAGTGTAAAATGTGAAAGATCCTGGGAAGGACCTGATCCTAAAATCAGTACTATCTAAGAATCTTGCGAGGACACAGTGGCTGAGTGCCGACACAGCTATGGGTCTGGCGTGGGTATCTTCCGGGGTAGTGGAATGGAGGTGGAGGAGCCCAAATCTCCGCTCCAAGTCCGAGCTCCTTACTGGGAGGTCAGCTCCATGGGTTGCTTCCACATGGGCTCTGAGCACAGCCAACAGTAATCCCTGAGCACAGAGACAGCAGTAAGCCTTGAGCACTTCCATGTTTGGCCCAAAACAAATAATTATACCAAAATATAAGACAAGCATTAAACATCTTTACAGAAAAAAAGACTCAAGAAAATAAAGTTATCAAACTCTCCTTAAAACAACTGACACTTTAAAAAGACCGTATTAAGCAGAAACTTTTCCTTCAAAATAAAATATATATATTATGGAGGCAACATAATTTTTTTTGCCATTTTGACAATGACTAAAATTAATAAAAATACTCTGAGTTTGAGCATGTAGGTTTTGAGATCTCGTTTGGTTGCTTTGCAGACACATAGGTGGGGCTAGGGCTCTGATGCACACTGGAGTCTGGACCTTGACGATGGCTGCATTTGTGGTACATGAGGTTTTCCAGCCTCTGAGAGTCTGTCAGAAAGGGCCCCGTGAAGACCAGAATATGCCGCCCTTCCAGGATGCCTCATTAGCCTAGCAAGGGGTGAGCCGACTGCAGCTCAGCCCTATACCTCTGTCCCTGGTTCCTGGCCTACAGTGCTGGCAACAGTCCTAGGTGGGTACATGAGACCTTCCCAGAGAGGGACCAAGTTGGGAATGGGGCTCCAGCTTCAGCTCTATGGGAAATCTGGTGAATTTGGTCACTGGAGTCCTGCATACCTGAGCTGGAACTTGGCTTCTCTCTTGGGTGGGGCTCTGTCGAGCTGTGGACTCCGGATCTTGAAAATGGCTGCAGTGTAGTGCATGAGGTTTGCTGGTCACCGAGAGTCTGTGGGGTGGGGTGGGGGAAGGGTGAAATTAGTTGTTTTATTATCTCACCTTTTGGTCTTATTTGAAACATCTTTTAATTTTCAGATAAAGTTTTTTTAGTGCATATGTGAATAGTTATTTTGCTGTTACATGCCTGTTGATATCTATTCTTAATTTCTTGCTTTGTATGTATTTTTCTTTCTAATTTTAGTTTTCTTGTTAGTGTTTTAGGCGTTGTGCTTATATTTGGGTACTATTAATCATTTGAACCACCATCAAGTTTCTTGAGGTGAGGCACATTATTTATGGTAAATGTATGTCATTGACTCAACTTTCTTATTGGAGTTCACCTGGAAAATAAAATAATTTCCCAAACTCAAGTATTCCCAAATGCAAATTGGAAATGCAAATCTGGAGGGTTGTGAAGCTTGTGGTTCTGAATTCTCAAGGGTGCTTTTCTTTTTTCCACCTCAGCAAAGCCAAGTAAGAAGTTTTCTTATTACATCCCCTTGCTGTTCTACCATTTTACTACTTTATCCAATTTTCTCACCTAGGGAAGTACCAAATCTTTCTCTTCACCTTTATTAGCCATTAAAACAAAGATTCTATTTGATTCCCAGCATGACAAATCCCCTAGCAATGCTGAGAGTGACCCCTGAGCACTGAGCAGGGAGGAGCCCCTGAGCATATGACTCAAACACCAAAATCAAAACCAGAAACAAAGAAATAGTTTAGTTAACTCTGACAAATAATTGTCCCTTTTTGAAAGCAAAACAGTTCTCAATACCCACTTTAACATTTCTATTGTTTCTAATATTTTGAGATTTTCTTTCTTCCACACAACTCTGCTTTTATATAACATTATAATGGAAATAAAGAGAACTTTTTTGACTACCGAGTGTGCTGGATGCTGGATTTCTGGAAATGAAAATCACTAATCATCAGAGAGATGCAAATCAAAACAATAATGAGATACCACTTTACACCACAGAGACTGGCACATATTCAAAAGAGCAAGAACAACAAGTGCTGGCGTGGATGTGGGGAAAAGGGGACACTCATCCATTGTTGAGTGGGAATGCCGGCTGGTACAGCCTTTCTGGAAAACAATATGGACATTCCTCCAAAGACTAGAAATTGAACTCCCATTTGACCCAGCCATACCACTCCTGGGAATCTACTCTGGGAAGCCAAAAATATGCAGCGGAAACACCATCCCTACTTTTATGTTCATAGCAGCATTATTCACAATAGCCAGAATCTGGAAGCAACCAGAGTCCCCGAAAATCAATGACTGGATAAAGAAGCTTTGGTACATCTACACAATGGAATACTATGCAACTATTAGGAAAAATGAAGTTATAAAATTTGCCTATAAATGGATGGACATGGAGAAGATTATGTTGAGCGAAATTAGCCAGAAGGAGAGAGACAGACACAGAATGACTGCATTTATCTGCATAACATAAATGTATATGTACATATTAAGATACCAATATCCAAGGTCAAGTGAAACATATATCAGGAGGTCTTGTCAAAAGTGGAAATTATCACAAACGTGTGGGAGTCAGAGGCTAGGTAAGACAGAAAATGGAACAGTGTGCTAACAATTGTCGAGGGTACTAATGCCAACCTAGAACTGAGCATTAAATAGAGGCAAAAGATACACATGACAACCCTTTAATGTATGTTCTGTAATCCATAGTCTAGAGGGGAAGGAAAAGAGAAAGAGAGAGAAATGGAAAGAAATAAAAGATCCTGCCATGGAGCAGGGCTGGGGGAGGGAGAGGGAACCGGGAACGAAAAAAAAAAATGCTGAAAAGATTCCTAATAGAATGTCTCCTTAAAATGGACCCTGTTTGAGAGTATCAAGAAGCAAAACAATTGAAACTGGCACCGAAGTTTGATTCTTTTTTTTTCTCTGTCGAGTCTCCCCAAGTGGTGTTTAGGAGGTCAGAGAGGTCCCACTTTTGCAATTCTTGTCCAACTAGGTCAGCCGTTCAATGAAAGAGCCAGGGGGGATGCAACCAACGTAGGTTGGACTCTGTGTTGTCGGCAACGCTTGGACCGTCTTTGCAATTCTGTGACCTACCAGGTCTGCAACTGGCAATTGCTCACGAAACCAAGTGATGCAAGGGCTTGAGCCTGGTTGGAGCATTTTCAGGACAGATGCCTTAGCGTTTTACTTCCTCTCCAGCCCTTCGATTATTTCTTCTTCTACCATAAGCAGGGTTCTAAAGTCATTTCCTAGGCAACTGCAACATTCTTGATGCTGAAAAGAAGCTCCGTTAACCAGACCTTTAAATGGAAAGTGGTCTTTTGGAAGCATCAGACTCCAACTTAGTTCTTTTGTCTTTCAAACATTTAAAACCTTATTTTGTCTTTAAGACTTCCATCTAGTATTTGTTCAACTCCACTTCTATATCTCCATGGCACTCTGCTGCAGTTTTTTGTGACTGGCCAGTGAGTCCTAAAAATCTTTTTTTTTATTTTTTAAAAATCTTACCTGTTTTCAACACTGTATTGTTGTAATAATTGAAGGGTTTACAATCCTTGCTGTGGTGTCCGCACCTGCTCCCCAGGTATTGGCCATCCGAATGTGGGACTCACACACTTGGCTGTGGTACTTGCACTCCAGTAGACGCTTGCATGTATATACATGAGGAATTTCACTTCCTGTTATGGTGTTTCCAGATTCTTTCCGTGGTATGCCAGGAAGCACATCCCTTTCTTGTGCTTGCCCGTCTCCGGCTGCATAGTAGCCAGAAATCACTTGTGCTGCTGCTGACACGCCAAGACAGCAGTTGCCAATGTGTCAGTTGGTACAAACGGCAGATCCATGGATTGACCTTGAGGATGTAGGCTTGCAAGAGCTGTGTTCTAAATCAGAGAGATTCTTCTGGGCCCTGTGTCTGCAATTTAGGGGGTACAGGAGAGCTTGGGGGGGAAGATTACACTCAGCTGTGCTCAGAACTGTCTCCTAGCTCTATGCTCAGGTATCACTCTTAGCAGGGCCAGGAGTCGGGTGCATAAGGGGTACCTGGGGGATTGAACCTCAGTTGTCTTTTGGCTAGGCAACCTCCCTACCCTCTCTACTCTCTCTCTCTCTGCTCCACTGATTTATACTATGCAGTTGTCAGGAAAAGCGAAGTCACTACATTTCTGTACAATTGGATAGACATGGAGATCATCATGCTGACTGAAATCAGTCAGAAGAATAAGGGCTGATACAGAATAGCTGCATTTGTTTGTGGGATATAAATATATACCAGTTTTCTACTAACTGTTGGAAACAATAACGCCAGATTAGAACGGAGGAATTGATGTAGGCAAAGGATTTAAATGATAATCCCTATATGTATGTAGGGCAAGCCACAATGTGTAAGAGAAGGGAGAGAGAGAGAGAAGAGGAAACTTGCCTGCTAGATAGAGACGGGAAGGGGAAGGGGGGGGAATCTGTGGACATTGGTGGTGGGAAATGTGCACTGGTGGAGGGATGGGTGTTGGAACACTGTATGATTAAAATCCAATCATGAACATGTTTGTAATTGTATAACTCATGGTGCTATAATAAAATAAAATTTAAAAAATAGAACTAGAAAAATTTAAAAAAATTATCTAAAGCATAGATGTGAGTCTATGCTTTGACTTTAATCCTGTATTCTTTTTACAGTACCTAGTTTCTTAATTGGCCCAAAATTGTCTAGGTTTATCTTATAATTTTTATAAGCTCTCTCCCAAAATTTAGGGAAGTTGGGCTAACATTTTTAATTTAATAGATAATTGCTTTAATCTTGGAAATGAGACAACACTCCATCTAGTTCATATTAAAAATTATGCTGGTTTGTGCCAATAATAATCATGAGGGCACTGGGACATTTTGATGTATCAAAGAAGTTTATAGTCAGCATTTTCTCATGAGCCTTACATTTTCACCGTACTGATCATTAAATTAGTTTGATTAAATATATGATTTTAATGTTTATTAAATACTTGGTGCATATTGTGGTGAAAACTAAAATGGTGAACCATATTGAAAGTAAAATTGGGTTCATATTGAGAGTAGAGTACTGAAAAGAGGATTTTTATCATTGAAATATCACAGGGACCATTCAAGCATTGTTGAGGGAGTTCAGGGGAGATACTGAGTGCAAAGCCATGAATAATTGCTGAGCATCGCCAAGTATGACCCCAAACAAATGAAAAATTAATAATTAAATTATTAATTAGAAATTAAAAATAGACTCGCAGACATGGGGCAGAGCTGCTACTGGCTCTCCCTGTGACCAGCCGCTCACGAGGTGCCCGGGAGGGATGGTGGGTTCTAGCCCTGGCCCACCATCGCAGCAGAGCCTCACAACAAGCCAGACGACCCCCACTCCATGAGGGCCTCCATTTTCCACATCCGGACTTCTCTCTCTCGTCAGACCTCCACCCAGCAGACCAGCCTATTAGCGCCCGGCTCATCGAGTTCCACCCTGCAGCAGTCTTTCTTAAATCCGGCTCAAGTATGCCGGTCCAGAGACTCGCAGACATGGGGCAGAGCTGCTACTGGCTCTCCCCTGTGACTAGCCGCTCACGAGGTGCCTGGGAGGGATGGTGGATTCTAGCCTTGGCCCACCATCCCAGCAGAGCCTCACAACAAGCCAGAGCGACCCCCACTCCATGAGGGCCTCCATTTTCCACATCCGGACTTCTCTCTCGTCAGACCTCCACCCAGCAGACCAGCCTATCAGCGCCCGG
The DNA here is from genome assembly GCA_021461705.1 of Cryptotis parvus. Classification (NCBI taxonomy): domain Eukaryota; kingdom Metazoa; phylum Chordata; class Mammalia; order Eulipotyphla; family Soricidae; genus Cryptotis; species Cryptotis parvus. The sequence continues at coordinate 41,499 of JAJIBD010004620.1, read as the reverse complement.
CTCGCGTGGCCGCTTGTGGCAGCGCGGTTCATCAATAATTGCTGGACTTAGAGATGACTACAAGAGTATGCTACCAGCACGGCAGAGCCTGGCAAGCTACCGGTGTTGTATTTGATATATATGCCAAATACCAGTAGCAATTATAGACCTCATTCCGGAATGGATTGAGGCTCTTTATGCTCCTGGAGCAAGCAGATGCCTTGGGCTCTACTAGCATGAGACAGGACATATGGAGATGTTACTGGGTCCCGCTCGAGCAAATCGATGATGAACGGGAAGACAGTGATACAGTGAAAAAATAGTTTCACTTTTAATACCTGAGACGTGTTACCTATTTGTGTGTCAATGCATCAAGTGTTATGGTATATTTTTAAAAATTTAAATCACAAGCCTATAGATCTTATATTTATCACACCTTAATTATTTGCTGTGAATATGGTAATCAAATTAGGTACCTTGACATCTCCCTTTTTGTGTCGGATATAAAAATATAGATTAAAACACTTTATGTGTTTTAAAAGATTAAAACATAAAAGTGTTTTAATCTTTTATGTGTGAAATTTATAGTTTTTAAGAAGCTTTAGATAGGTAGCTAAATTCATATTTAAATACTTACCTTCATTTTTTCTGTTTTTTATTTTTTTGGTTTTGGGGCCACCCCTTGCTGTGCTCAAGTGTTACTCCTTGCTTTGTGCTCAGGGATAACTCTGAGTGATACTCAAGGTGACCATGTATAGGACCAGTGATTGAACATGGGTTGGCTGAGTGAAACACAAGCACCATACCTTTTGTACCTTTTCTCTGGCATCTTTTTTTTTTCTTTTTTTTGGGGGGTGTCACACCCGGCAATGATCAGGGGTTACTCCTGGCTCTGCACTCAGGAATTATTCCTGGCGGTGCTGGGGGGACCATATGGGATGCCGGGGATAGAACCCGGGCCGGCACAGACCAGCCGTGTGTAAGGCAAATGCCCAACCTCTGGGCTATTGATCTGGCCCCAAGGCGTCTTTCAATTTATTACTTATTAGCATGTAAAGTCCCAGTGATAGAATATCAAACATATATGCTTCTATAGATAAAATCTCTCGTTCAGTTTTAATCTGCTTGAATGTGTGTCATAGGATAATGCATAGCCATATTATCTCCTTAAATTAAGAATTTACAGAATAACTTTCAGTAATTCCCATGACCTGATGGAATGGTTTGAGGCTCTTTATGTTCCTGGAGCAAGCAGGTGCCCTTGGCTCTACTTGCATGAGACAGGTCATATGGAGATGCTACTGGGGCCCGCTCGAGCAAATCGATGATGAACGGGAAGACAGTGATACAGTGAAATGTCTAGAGACATTATCTTTGCTAAAACTGTTTGACTTGCAATAGTACTACTCTGGATTTAATTTTTCTCAATTGTGAAGTTTTCCACACTTATGCCCAACAAGTTTCCTATCCGTTGTACTACCATTCCCACCCGTTCATTTTTTAATTCTTTAAACAATCTTTATGCTATTTTCTGTAGCAGCTTCAAACAACCTGTAAAATTCTGTTTTCTTTTCATCCTAGCCAATACTTGTTATTCCCAATCCGTTATGGAGACCATTGTCACCAATGTGAGGTTTTGTCTTAGTGATTTTTTTTTAATTTTCTTTTTCCTAATGATAACTGATGCTGGACATATCTCCATATATTTGTAAGCTATCTGGGTATCTTCCTTTGTGAAATATTTGTTCATATCTTTTGCTTATTTTACTAATTGGGGTTTTTTGTTTGTTTTGGATTGAGTTTTATGCAATATGTATCTTGGGTGTCAACCACTTATCAGATCAATGATATGTAAATAGGTATTTCCATATCATATCTGCTTTGTTTCTTTTGTTTTTTATGATGGAATTTCTTTTTCCGTTTATAAGTTATTTACTCAGAAAACCTTGCTAGTATACTAAATAGTTTGCACAATGCGAACAATGAACGGCCAAAGGTTCTTAAGAGAGCATAGTCACTCTCTCAAAGAATTAGAATTTCTGGTTTGGAGCTCAGGATCCTAATTGCACGATCCCCATAGCAATGAATTTATAACAGTTTACCCTTGTATATCAGTAAGGATAGGCTTGTTTACACTGTAATGTTAACAGCCCCCAAGGCCAGGGGCATAAAACACCAATGATTTCTTTCCATACTCATGCTATGCATTTATTGTGGGTAGGCTGGACAGAGAGGCCAGTCTCTGTTGTCCTCTCACACATGGAATTCTACCATGTGGAATGTCTATGACTATAAGATGGGAGACAAAAAAAAAAAGAAAGGATTTGCTTCCCCAGGAATAGTTCCTTTTTTTGGGGGTCACACCCAGCAATGCTCAGGGGTTACTCCTGGCTCTGCACTCAGGAATTGCTCCTGGCGGTGCTCGGGGACCATATGGGATGCTGGGGATCGAACCTGGGTCGGCTGCATGCAAGGCAAATGCCCTACCCGCTGGACTATCACGCCAGCCCCTCCCGGGAATATTTCTATCCAAAAGCTATGTGTATCATTTCTTTGCATTACTTTCGGAGTGAAGTATGGCATCACTCCTAAATCCAAGGGAGAGGGCAAATACAGCCCTACTATGTGTCTGGAAGAACTGAGATATCCATTAACAGACCTAATAACAACCACAGAATCATTTCATAAGGGATAGCTCTTGATATCCGGGGGTGGGGCTGCTGTGATGAGGAGTGAAATGTCCTAAAACCCTTCCCATCAACAGAAACAATACAATTGTTCTATCTGATGGCATAGTTAGAAGCATTGTAACAAATTACACATGATATGGTGTCCTTTAGAACATGTAGAGTGGAGAGAGATTAATGGAAGCATGGTCTGACTGTCTTTTTGAAGCAGATGGATTTTTTTTTGTAGAAAAGGCTTTTAATTTGAAGCAGTCCTGTTTCTTTTTTCTTGACTTTGTTTTACTCCACTGGAGCTGAGTATTAATTCAGTTTGCATTAATTGTCATTTATGATGTTAAATTATGACCATTTTGTTTTGCATGTGGTGATTCAGTTCTTCCAATATAATTTGTTGAAAAGTTTTGTTTTCTCCATTATATTTTTCAAACTGTATCGTTATTAGATGTCCATTTATATGTATGGATTTATTTCAGTCTTCCTATGATATAATACAGTTTGAAAACAGAGGTGGTATGCCCATTTAACCCATTTGTATCAAAGATTTGTTTTTATTTACTTGGGGTCCATTATGGATCAGCTCAAATTTGAGAACTATTTGTTCTATTTACTTAAAAAGTATTATTTTAAAATGTAGCTAACATGGTTTTAATAGTGTGAGCACATTTGATAAACAGAGCTGTTCTGATAGGATCACCCTGAATCATTTTATTTCTCTAGGTAAGGCAAACATTGTCTACACCCAGAGCTCTGGCTCGTGGGCCCTGGATAGTTGATGGTATGACATATAAAAAGATGGGGCCTCCTGGGCTGAACCCAGATCCACGGCAGAGCCTGGCAAGCTACCTGTGGTGTATTCAATATGCCAAAAACAATAACAATAATGGACCTCGTTCCCAATCAATGGAGACATTACTGGCACTCACTCGCACAAATTGATGAACAACGGGAAGAGAAGTTGACAATTCATTCAGTTGACGGAAACAGATGTCCTTCCTTCTCTATCTATCCTTGATTTTGTTTTAGTGCACAGGTCTTTCATCATCTTTGTTAGGTTCACTCCCAGATAGTTGCTCTATTTTGGTGCAATTGTCAAGCAATTGTGCTCTTAAATCCCCGTTGCTCCATGAAGATTTCTCAAAATTTATATGAATAGGTTTTGTATTTATTGTTTAATTTTTTATTGTCGTTTTTCAGCACCCTGGGTACTTAGTACTTACTCTTAACTCTCTGCTCAGGGATCATTCTTCAGGGAATCATACATAGTGCAAGGAATTCACTCAGGTTGACCACATGCAAGGCAAGCACCTTAACCACCTCTACTATATTTATGCTCCCATAACTTGAAGTTTCACTGAGATCACTATTTTACCTGAGTGTTCAGAATTTTCTACAGAGATTACCTTATAAATCACCTATCCTAATTTGATCCCTTTCAATATGTATTTCTTTCCTATTTGCCCTGGCTAACACCTCTATAAGTAGGTTAAAATGTAGTAGTGGGACCTGCCACCTGCCCCTTGAGGTGTTGCAGGTGTTGGGATGCGGTGCCTGGCTGCTTTGGCAGGTGATAGGCAGGAATCAGGCTTGTCTACACCCAGGACTCTGCCCTTGGGCCCTGGATGGATGATGGTCTGACATAGGAAAAGACTGGACCGCCTGGGATGAACCCAGAGACATGGCAGAGCCTGGCAAGCTACCCGTGTCAAAAACAGTAACAATAGTGGGCCTCGTTCCCAACGAATGGAGATGTTACTGGTGCCCACTCAAGCAAATCAACGAACAACAAGAAGACAAGTGATACAAGTGATACAAATGATACAAGTAGTGGGCCTAGGCATCTTTGTGTGCTTCCAGATTAGGGGAAATCTTTAAGTTTTCAATCACTTAGATTTTTTGTTAGCTATGGGGTTACATATAGCATTTATTATGCTGAAATATATTCCACTGATTCCTAATATTTTTTAGTATACTTATCATAACAGAATATTGAATCTTGTCAAATGCTTTTGAGTGCGTATTAATCATGTGATTTTAAAATCCACATTGTGATATTTTACACTAATTGGAGTTAGTCATGTTGATTTGATTTCATTACCAAACCATGATCTATTGATTTAATTATGTCAATAATATCTTGTACTATGCATTGAATTTCACTTGGTCATGATGAGTGATTCTCTTAATGGATTGTTGGGTTTGATTGAGATGATTACTGGGAAGAGGGCATTATCTGTGTCCCACAGAGAGTGTTATTTTTTTTGCTTTTTTTTGTGTGATCATTAGAGCCTTATCAACCTCACTACATTTTCATTGCAAGAGCAGAGATTATTGGAATACATTTCAATTTATTATTATTTTATGAAACAAAATAAAGACAAAAGTAAAGCAGAAATAATTGCTCCAAAGAGAATGGTTTAAAAGTAACTTGAATAATATTCCTACAGAATTAGTGTTTTCTTTACTTACCAGTTGTTCTTATTATCCTTCAGGTAACTTGATTACAATAGTGTAAAAGATTATCACATTTATGTACAAAGTTGATTTTTTTCCCCCCATCACCAAAGGGCACATGACTTCCCCTGTGGTGCCGGTGTTACCTCTGGTGAGATCTTTGTTCCTCCAAACTTTCCCCCCAGCTCTTGGTTTGTCATTGTTCAAAAGTGTCTGTTCCTGTTTTATGTTTATATTCCACAGCCGAGTGAGATCATCTGGTATTTGTCTTTCTCCTCTCATTAAAATAATGATTTTCCACACAGGAAAATCCAAGAAAATGAAACAAAGAGCTCTTAAAAAGAATTAGTGATTTTATAGAACCACTATATATAAATTTAGTTTGCAAAATGTAATATACTATTATCAATATATAAAGCATAGCAGACAATAATCATAAAGTGCAAACTATGCTGATAAGTATGAGACTAATAAGTGTGAAAAGTAGGATTAAAATAGAAAAATTTACAGAATCACAAAGTGGTCCAAGTCAGCAAAAATCTATCAAATATTGAAACAATTCGATCACGATCACGATCTTCCCGTTGATCATCTATTTGCTAGAGCGGGCACCAGTAATATCTCCATATGTCCTGTCTCATGCCAGTAGAGCCAGGGGCATCGGCTTGCTACAGGAACATAAAGAGCCTCAAACCATTATATTAGGTCATGGGAATGACCTAATATAACTGTTACTGGAATCTGGCATATCATATACGACACGAAGCTTGCCAGGCTTGCCGTGCGGGAGGCAAACTCTTTTAAACACTTCCAAATAAAGCATTTATTGATGAACCCCGCGGCCGCTTGGCGGCAGGTAAAGCTGGCAGTGCCAATGGAGTGAGGAGGGGTGGCCTGGCTTGTTGTAAGGCTCTGCCGAGGTGGTGGGCCAGGGCTAGAACCCGCCATGCCTCCCGACTGCCTCATGAGCGGCTGTGCACAGGGAGAGCAAGGAACAGCTTTGCCCCATGTGGGAGAGTCTCTGGACCAGCATACCTTGGCCGGATTGAGGAAAAAGCTGCTGCAGTGTGGGTGTCGGTGTTCCGGGCTGTGATGGGCTGGTTTGCTGGGTGGAGTTCTGATGAGAGGGAAGTCCAAAAGTGGAAAATGGCGGCGCCCGTGGAGTGAGGGGGTGGTCTGGCTTGTTGTGAGGCTCTGCCGAGGTGGTGGGCCAGGGCTAACCCGCCATGCCTCCCTACTGCCTCCCGACTGCCTCATGAGCGGCTGTGCACAGGGAGAGCAAGGAACAGCTCTGCCCCATGTGGGAGAGTCTCTGGACCAGCATACCTGGGCCGGATTGAGGAAAAAAGCTGCTTCAGGGTGGGTGTCGGTGATCCGGGATGTGATGGGCTGGTCTGCTGGGTGGAGTTCTGACAAGAGGGAAGTCCGAATGTGGAAATGGCAGCACCCGTGGAGTGAGGAGGGGTGGCCTGGCTTGTTATTTTCTGTTTAAATCAATCCTAACTAAAGTTTGGAAGAAAAAAATATAAATTATTAAGAAGGAAATGCTAAATTATTATGTCACTAAAAATGATTATGAAAGCAGCAATGTTTCTAAAAAGGGCATTATAATTAATGCACTTGTCATCTTCTTTGGAAATAAGCCCAAGACTGTATAAAAGCAACATGTAATGAAGACAATATTTAAATTTAAGGAAACTAAAATTTATTAGAAAATAATACATGGTAAGAGTTCTATTTAAACATTGCATAAAACTTAATGCTAAATTAAATATAAAGGGATAATTAGTAAATATTGAATATCCATTTATAGATTGTATTATAAATGACAAATAAGTACAACTATGTTTTATATATAAAAACATTCCTTATATAAAGCTTTAATAATAGTTTAAAATCAAAATGCATGCTAAGAGAGTAAAATGCAAAAATAAATATACTTTTTTACTAATAATGATAGACTATTTTTACTAATAATGATAGAAATTCAATTTTTTTTCAGAAAAAATAGAATTTAAAGTTCAAGCTTTGCCTGAGCTTGTCATTCATTATATAATTTCTAGAAGTCTTATCATAGAGTTATCATATAGTTACTTATTTTCATGGCTTTTTATCTTTGAAGTGTGGCTAATATTAACAACCAAATGAAAATTATGAGTTTAGAACAGTTCTGAATGAGAAGTCCAAAGTCTAATGTCTTCCAATAGGAGGACTCAGAAATGTAAGTTGTCACTATTAAAATGGTAATGATACAATGACTTTTACACATGAAGTTAATAAAATAGTAATACATTGTTGAAATATCCAGTACTGGAGCAGAAGTGAGAGTACAGTGGGCAATCGTCTGCCTTGCATTCAGCTGACCTGGAGTACGATCACTGGCATCCCATATGGTCAGCTGAACCCTGAAAGGAGTAATTCCTGAGTGCAGAGCCAGGAGGTAACTCCTGAGCATATCTGGGTCTCACTCCAAAAGCATATATATATATATATATAAATATATATATGTATATATGTATATAAGTGTATATATGTACACATAGATATACACATATATGTATGTATGTATGTATATATCTACCTACTAAAAAAAATTAAGAAACCATCTTATTTTGTTCTTGGAAATAGGAACTATTACACTGCTTGGGATAACAACTTGATAGCATTAATGAAGTTGTGTCTGACATAGCATTCAGTCTAGCAATTTTGCCTTTAAAAATCTGCTATGTATAATATTAGCACATCTGCATAAAATTTGACTAGTGTTCTTTTTGCTGCCTTGTTTGGAAGCAGCAAAGTTCATAACACTAAGCATCTCATCTGAAATTGTCAATAAAAGCCACACATTCAAATCAAATAGTACTAGGGGAAGGGTTAAAAGAGCAGACTAAGGGGCCGGAGCGATAGCCCAGCGGGTAGGGCGTTTGCCTTGCATGCGGCCGGCCCATGCCGGCCCGGGTTCAATCCCGGCATCCCATATGGTCCCCCGAGCACCGCCAGGAGTGATTCCTGAGTGCAGAGCCAGGAGGAAACCCCTGAGCATTGCCGGGTGTGACCCAAAAAGCAAAAAAAAAAAAAAAAAAGAGAGCAGACTAAGCCTGGAGTCAACATGGTAATTTATCAAATATCAAAGCAAGTTACAAGAAAGTTATCTAATATTTTTATTAATCATAAAAATGAAGCAAACAATTAGAGTAGTATGTTTTTTCTAGATGGGTGTTACCAGATTTCTTTTCCTGAAGACTAGGAAGCAAAGGCAAGTTATCTGTTTAATGAATATACGTCAAATTTCAAAATCCTGATCCTGTTACAAGTATTTTATTAACAATTTTAAGCTGATTATAAAAGACACACATGTTACTAATTCCTTTTTTAATGGAAATCTTTTCATACCATTGTTTCTATGCTCCTGTGGTTTTTAATGATTTATTTTAATCTTTTTTGGGTCCCACCCAGAGATGCTCAGGGGTTACTCCTGGCTCTTCGCTCAGGAACGACTCCTGGCGGTACTCCGGGGGACCATATGGGATGCCAGGGATCGAACCCAGGTCGACTGCATGCAAGGCAAACACCCTAACCACTGTGCTATCACTCCGGCCCTGTAATTAAAGCAATGTGATTTACAACTTATTGATAGACAAGTCTTGGGCATATAATATTCCAACTTCGGTGTCACCTCCTATTTCAACATCCCATGTTCCCTCATACCCCACCCCATCCCAACTCACACAGGTACATTTCAAGGTCCAGTTTGGTGGTTGTAGTTTAGATCTCATGCTCTCAGTGTTGGTGAGTCTGTGCATTGGAGACGTAGTAATACTACTACTCGCCTTTATCCCCTGTTTACTTGGACCCCTTATCCCTATTATTCCCCCCATTACTTTGTTTCTAATATTCTTCTTTCCTACCTCGATTGCTTTCCTTCTCTGACAATTCTCCTGCTATTTTATTTATTTATTTTTTGCTTTTGGGGCCCGTCAATGCTCAGGTTGTGCACTCAGGAATTACTCCTGGCAGTGCTTGGGGGACCATATGGGATGCAGGGGATCGAACTCAGGTTGGCTGCATGCAAGACAACCTCCCTTCCCTTGTGCTATCGCTCCGCCCCAAATTCTCCTGTTATTATGTAATGTTTCAATAACAGTTTATCCATGCACTCTTACCAAACATTAGCATAAAGTTTCATCAAAGTGAGACAAGTTTTGAAACATACATTACCATATGTAGAGATACTTTTATCAATATTCTATTTGCTAAACAATTCCTGCAGTTACTTAGCAACTTACTTACTTCAATTTCTGTTTTAGGCTCTGTGATTTATACTGGTATTAATAATAGAATTTCAGGCATATAGTGTTTCAAAATCATCCTAGCAGTAGAGATGCCCTTGTGAATAGTGCCATTTTTAAGTATATTTTCATAATTTCTCACTAAGATAAATTTCATTTTTACTCCCTTGATACGATTTTTTGATTTTTTATAAATTCACACACATAGAAGTCATCTAATTTACCAAGAAATGGAATAACCAATTCCTGTGAAAGCTTCAAAAATGGCAAACTATTCAAAAGCAAGAGGATCATCAGACTTCAGATTAGATAATAGGGACAACAAGTTCTTTCAAACATGTCACTTAGAGGACCATTTGTTGATGGCTTTGGTATTTTTATGTGGGGAATGGGGTGAGGGCACAGCCAGTGTTGTTCAGGGCTTACGCCTGGTTCTGTACTTAGGGATAATTTTTGATCAGTAGCAGAAACCATACAATCTGCTGGGGATAGAGCTCCTTTGGGTTGTGTGCAAAGCAAGTACCCTACCCACTACTATCTCTCTGACCTCTCTGGAAGTATTCATTTAAATAGAAATTTCAAAGTTGCTGGAAATATTTTTCATTGACATTCTATTTAAAGTAGACTTTTGTCGGACACACAAAATGCACAGTAAAAACACATATTTGTGAAACTGTTCTATTGAATCTGTCTTTGGAAAAGCATAACTCTTCAAGCTTTATTCTCTTTAATTATAAGTAATCAGCTATTTCTTCAGGCGACATGATTTCTATGGTGCTAAGACACTCTGCCTAAAAGCAGAGATAAAGATAAAATGAAACCGGAAGTAGGACAAATGGCTAGTAGAAAACAATATAAAAAGGGAAAAATAGGAAAATAATAAACATGCAGAGAAGTTCAGATTTAATCTCTACAAATGCACTCTCACACACTCATTTACATGAGGAAGCTGGTGAAGAATGATAAATATGCACTATCTGACATTTAGTATAATTTCTCTCTTTGATGTTTGGATGCACAGGCCCAAGTTTCTGCTCTATGGGGCCTTTGAGGGCACTGAGACATTTGAAAGCTGAGACTTGCCAGAAGCACAACAGCTGGCTGGTGTCAGCACTGGGATTCGATGCCAGGACCCCAGACATTCATCCCGGCCGTCTTTCTCCACCACATTCAAATTGTCTCAGGGTGTGCAGTGCCTGGGACTTGCCGCCAGCATCAGTTGATCAAGGTTCTGTAGAGGCTAGAACTCTGTGTATTTATGAGGGGCCAATACTTGCTCAAGCGATGAAGAATGGGAGTATCTTTTGTAAAATAGTGTCTTAGATAAACGGGAGTAATTCTCTTTAGTTTACATGTCCAGAACTCATCATTAACATTCACACGAGAGTTATGGTCTGTTACTGCCAGTTCTTCTATTGCCTGCTATCCCAGATGATGAATGGAGGCCGAATAAATGTTATAGATTTTTTAAGCCGCATATAATATGGGCAACAGCAATAAGCTTGTGACATTTCACCTCACTCAGCAAACATAATAGGAAGGTCAGGAGGGATAAATGTTTGTTAGAGGGAGAGAAAAATGTCTGATCACGATTCATAGAGTCATCTCCTGTTGAATGATGATACCTACATTGCATCTAATATTTATGTGAAAAAATGGGATCAAAATGTATGCAAAGGAGAAGTGATCAATCACAGTAAGGATTTGAAGGGAGAGTCATCAATAAGGCAGTTTATAGAAAATGTCATTTTGGTGTATATTTATTATTCACATTTTCTTTGAATAATTTTTGTGTTACATCCAAAGGCTATAAAACCAAGTGTGTGTATAAGAAAATCTGCAGAATCAGAGGACGAGGAGTGGACAAAGCGTGGACTTTTACAGAGTTGAGAGCTTTGTGTCATGCTAGACTACAGCTCTCACTGGGAAAAATTCTTCCTGTCAAATGAGAGGAAGAGGAGTTTCGATTGATACAGATAGACACGGTTAATAATATCACTACTGAAAATTATTTAGGTGTACTCAACTTCACTGTGAGAAGAATAGGCTATTGCCTGCATTTCCAAAGGACAATGGAATTCAAGTTGTGTATTTAGTTTTGCCATATTTTTACATATATATATATATATATATATGTATATATATATTCACTATTTTCTGTCCCATATGTTACAATGATTTTATTTTGACTTCATTTCCCTACTTAGCCTTTTCCTTTTTAGTTTTTGGTTAACACCCAGTGACATCCAAGATTCACTTCTGTCTCTGCACTCAGAAATCACTCCTGGAAGTGCTCTGGGAATTATATGGGATGCTGAGGATGGAAACCAGGCTAGCTGCATGCAAGGCAAGCAAGCTCCCTATGCACAGTGCTAACTCTCCAGCCACCCCACACCCTGCAAACACACTACTTGGTTGTTTTGTTGGGATAATTATTTGTTGCTAAAAGTTGGTGGTGAGAGTCATACAGCTGGTATCGCTCTTATACCCCTGGTTCAGATATTCCCTGGGCTCACACATTTGTTTGAGGTGTTTGCATAACTGGCTAAAGTTCTGATTGGGGATTCCACACTTTTGGGAAACTCAGTGGGAATTATACATTTCACTTGTGTTGCTTGTATATGTCCATGTGTGCACCGCAGATTGTACTCTATATTGTGATTCTGGGGAAGCCCAATAGTCAGGAGCTTGTTTGAAGCAGAGCATGTAGGAGGCTCAGGGGATGGAACTGTGACCTCACTTGCGAGCAGGTGCCATGGCCAATGAGGCACACCTGGGCTCGGGGTCAACATTTGGCAGGAACAAATTTTTACTGATATTCCAAATATGGAAATATTTGGAATCTATATAGCTTCGTCAGAGCTCCACCCAAGAGAAAAGCTGATCTCAAGCTCTGCTCATCAGAGTCTCACCCTACAGTGAAGCCTATTTCAAGCCCAGGTATGCCTGATCCAGTGACACAGATACACTGGGTAGAACTGCTGCAGGCTCTCCCTATGCCTAACTTATCCTGAGGCACCCAGGACGGAAGGTGGGTTCTAGTCCTGGAGTGCCATCCCAGCAGAGCCTCGCAAGAAGCCAGAGGAATCCCCACTTCATGAGGGCTGCCATTTTCAACATCTGAATTCTACAGCTCATCAGAGCTCCACCCAAGAGAAAAAGCTGATCTCTCCCCATTCATCAGTAAAAGGACAAGATGAGAGTATCCCTCCTGATATATATCAGAGTATACTACTGAGAGTATCCCACCTGCACGGCAGAGCCTGGCAAGCTACCTGTGTTATATTGGATATGCCAAAAACCAGCAACAATTATAGACCTCATTCCCATAACCTGAACGGATGGTTTGAGGCTCTTCGTGCTCCTGGAGTGAGCAGATGCCCTTGGGCTACACTAGTACATGACATGACTTATGGAGATGTTACTGGTGTCTCTTGAGCAAATTCATGATCAACGGGAAGACAAGTGATACAAGTGATTCCAAATATGGTCCCATAGATTAATGATTCTACTTTTCTTACGTAAACTGGGACATTAAATTAAAAAAAAATGTAAATCTAACATGTAATTAACAGTCTAGAAATGGGAGACAATATCTTCTGACACATCAGAAATAACCCCAGTATTGACTATCATGATAACCCCATATATCATTATATAAGTACTCTTTAATATCTTTCTTATCCAGTTGATTCCCATCATACATAATAAATTCTTAGGTTTGATCAACTTCATAAATAAGACAAGAGATTCTGAATATACCTTTTGGGCATAAGCAGAGGAGCAGCATTCAAGCAATGCTCGCGAGGCCCAGAGACCACTGGCAAGTCTCAGTACATGGGATCAACAGCTCAGTACAAAAGCCTGAGGATGTGTTGCTGCTGGGGGATACTGTGCTGGGGATACTCTGGGCAACCAAATGGTAATCAGGGATGTTTAGGCCTGTGCCCTGCAGTGTTGATGGAGATGGACCAGGTGGTGCTACAAAAACCTTAGGTCAGAGTCATAGTAAGAATGGATCCTAATTGCTGTAACATCTGCCACCCCTTAATTACTCTGTTTTTCTTTTAAAATTTTATCAGGGTTCTTTGCTTTACAGTACTGTTAATGATTTCTCACGCACATAACTCCACCATGCCATCACCAGTGCACTCACATCCCTCCCTTCTCCGGGTATGGAAATAAGCCAAATTTAATTGGACAAATGCTGAAGATGTTCCTTTCTTATCACTTCAGTTTTGGACAGCATCCTTGGCTGGCTCATAAATTTGTCACTTGAAATCAGTCTCTTCATACTAAAATACAAGCTTTAAGTTCAAAGTTTAAAATAATGAAATTTTACCAATATTCTTACAATATTATTACCTCAGAGTAATAAATTCTTTTTTCTCTTATGAAAACTGGCAGATTAAGTTTTTTTTTTTGCTTTTTTGGGTCACACCCGGCAATGCTCAGGGGTTTCTCCTGGCCCTGCACTCAGAAATCACTCCTGGCGGTGCTCGGGGGACCATATGGGATGCCGGGATCGAACCCGGGCGGCGGTATGGGCCGGCCTCGTGCAAGGCAAATGTCCTACCCACTGGGCTATCGCCCGGCCCCCAGGTAGATTAAGTTTTAAAGAAAAATGTGAAACTAACATGTAATTAAAAATCTAGGGAGAAAATATCATTACAGAATTTCAGAAATAACCCCAGTATCAACAGAACTGAAATGTCATTATAAGTACTTTTTATATCTTCGTTGTCCAATTGATTCACAAATATTTATCTAAATTTTAACAATATATTTGAAACATTTAATGACTTTATTTCAGAGACTGAGTAAATAGTATGGTGTATTTTTTGCTATTAGCACACTTAATGCTTGATGTTTTCCACAGATGTTACCTGATTTAAATTCCTTTGTATTTTGTTTAGGGGGCCACCCCCTGCAGTGTTAATGGCTTGCTCCTGGCAGGGTTCTAGGAACCATATATGGTTCTGGGGATAAAACTGGTCAGTTAATGGAAGGCAAGTCTTTCACCCACTGCTGTATAGCACCATGATCTGACGTAAGTGGGAGTTTTAGTTAGTTTGATTATTTTTTGAGTCACACCTTACTGTGCCCAGAGCTTACTCTTGCCTCTGTGCTCAAGGGTCAGTCCTTGGCAATCCTCAGATCAGAGCATAAGTCCAAATTGGCCATGGGCCAGACAAGCACCTTATTCTCTGTACTATCTCTGACCCCGATTTAAATTTCAAAGCCTTTCTCTAAGGTAGACTAGACTGAAATGTCCAGTCAGTAAACTAGGAAACAGTGTCATGTAGAGTGACTTCAGCCAGGTGGCCACAGATGGGTTGCTCTGGGCATCTGTTCTATTCTCACATTGACCCTTGTTCTCAAGAACGATCACCACCTCATATAAATGCACATACATGTGAGTGGATACACGTGTGGATACACGCACACACATTCACACACATACACACTACACACATACATACACACAATACTGTACTTTAAGGTAACAAGGAAGTAAAGACCTAGTTTCTATGAACTTATAATCAGGAAAAACCTTATTTTGTTGATGGCAGATAAGTAAGCATCATATTCTGTCATAATTCATAGAAAAATTAACATTTTATTACTGTTTATTACAGTTAGCTGTTATGTGCAATCTGTGAAGATATGCATTGATTTGTTTGTTATTTGTTTTTAGAGGGACTCTGGATCACACCTGGTAGTGATCAGGTTTTATTCCTGACTCTATGCCCTGGTGTCATTCCCCGCACTCTGAGGGGACGATTGGTGGTGCTGGGAATGGAATTGGGGTGGCTGCCTGCAAGGCAAGCTACATGGAGCACTTTATGTGTTCAAGGACAGAACAGATAATTAGAATTTGACTAATATACATAAATGCATATTGCTTTAGAAATACACACGAGAGAGGCATATATTCAGACCACACAGATCAAGTAATAACTGAACACATATCTTTATTATTATTTATGTAACTGGAAGATGTTGATGGATTTTTTAGGCAGTGGTTATAAGTTGACTTATAAATAGTTAAAGAAAACTGGGGTGATGCTGATGATTGGAGAGCGTTTCCATGGACCCATGGGATATCAGTTCGATCTGGTTTGCTTTGCAAGGAGAGGTATAAGAACAGTGTACATTGAAGGAGGGAGACAGAAAGTGGGCAAGTTGAACTTTTCTTAGAACATAGGGTAAAGGAAATGAATGTGCAATGCCAGAAACACTTCAGAACTATAGATACAAGTTTCTAACACATGGAGACCTCACCCGTCATTCTTAATACTACTTCCCGATACCCAGGAAGGTTCATGATAGGGACTCAGCCAAACATAATACTGAATGAATGAAGTGGAAGAAAATGGAGATAGAAATAGATGTCATGTGCAGCATAGGTAAGAATAATGAACTAATTATTTTGAAATATAGAAAATCAATCATTACAAGAGTTATGGGGCAGAAAGCAAAAACAATCAATATAAAGATGTGATTTATAGGATAATATTTTTAGCAATTTTCTCAACTTGCTTTCATTGAATAGTTGGAATAATAAAGAATTAAGAATTTTCCAATAAGTGACACTGGAGGGTGAATTATTGGAAATAATGAATCAACTCCTGCTAAGAATGTAAAGAATTGAATATATTGATTCTTTTTATGGCATTTTTTGAATATAACACCATGTTCATCAAATAAAATATCTTTTGATTTAAATAAGTGTGTAAAGGATGCTAGATAGTTGAAAATAAAGATTTGGAAACATTCATAAGAAGTTGAATGTGGGCTTTTTAATGAGGATGAGGTCACAAAGTCATAGTGTAAAAGAAAAAATGAAAAAGGAAAATCAAATTTTTTGGAATTCCTTTGCAAGTTAGCATGCAGAAGAAAAGATCTGAGTGTAAAAGATAACTGTAGCAAGAAAAAATTTTATCATGTTTGATTGTACTTTGAAGCAATGCAGAAAAGTCATTTGTAGATAGCAATAATAACAGCAGAGAGAAGAGAACTTCACGAAGCAAAGTTTTTATGAACAAATTAGAAGAAATGGAGAAAACTCGATAGCAGAAACATCATTGGTTTTAGTGAATAGCAAATTACCACATTACATTCTTGGTTAAATTGTATAATTAAGGTTAAAAATATAAGGAATGGAGCCAGAGAGATGGTACAACTGATTGGATGCTTGCCTTACATTTATCCATACTGGGTTTGATTTCTGGCATCCAATATGGTGCCTTGAGCACCACCAGGACTAATACCTGAGTGCAGAGTCAGAAGAATCCCCAGCACTGCTGGTGACATCCCACAAACAAACAAAAACATATAAGGGGGTGATGTCAGATATTTCCTGGCAAAACAAGGAGACAGATTTTCTTGGCTCCATATGCTGAGATCAGGATTTTTTTGGCGAGGAGCTTTCTTTATTCAGATGGTTCAGATTACAAAGGACGAGTTAGTTTTCCTATATATGAAGCAGCCTTCCCTGTTATGTCGAAGTGAACAGCATTTTATAAGTACAAGTTTTCCAGCAAAAATTGATAATTACCTCTTACTCTCCCTTTCAACTAAATAATCATGGAGTTTCTCCATTCTGAGTCCAGGGTGCCACATTAGCAGCATCAATGAGAAAAATGACCTAAGAGGAATAGATGTGAGTTGGGTACACCATCAACACTGCTAGTGGCTTTCATCTTCTGGCTTGTAATTAAAAGTGGAATAATCAGCAAATGACTTGCACCCAGGAGATTATTATTTTTGCTGTTTCACTTAAAGCAGAGTCAAAAGGACTTGGCTTTGCTGAGCTTCTCAAAGTTGGTTTTAAATATTTATTTGAAGCAGAGCTGAGCAAGAGCAACTTTATTTGCATTGGGAAAAACAATTTTGAGTCTTAAGACATATATAATTTCAATTTTTCAGTTTAATGATTTTATTTTTTTTTAATGTTTTATTATACCACCGTGAGACATACAATTACAAAGGTGTTCATAACTGGTTCTTGGTAATAGAGTATTCCAGCACCCATCCCTCCACCAGTACCCCATTTAATATTAATCAGCACAATAGTTAGGAGACGTATCATAGTTTTCCATAAGGTGATTTTATATACTTTGTGAGGTGAAACCAATATTTTCCTTCTTCTTTCTCTAGAGATGACAAATGAGGAATAAATTCCAAGTAATGATATTGTATATTGTGTAGGTGAAGTGCTGTAAACATATTTTTTGAGAGTACTCCCATATCAGAGTGCACACATTCTTGAATACTTTCTGGACGGAGCTTTATAAATTCACTTGTTGTTCATTTTGGGAAGGTCACTGCAATTTGACTAAGGAAAAATTCATAGATCAAGTTGGCATTCTCATTGACTTTGCATAAATCTTAGTGACAAAAGTGTGGAGCTGTAGCTACTGATAGTAGGGAGAGGAGATGAGTAATCTGGACAAACACTTGTTGTTACTACTTGTACTGTAGGGATATTCGAGGTAAGGTTTTAGACTCTTAGGTGACTCAGAGGTGACTAAGTGGTAGAGGACATACGTTCTCTGTGATGACCCGGATTTGATCCATGGCATCTCAGCAACCCAAGTCTGAGCACTGCTCTATGCCATTTGTGGTCCCCAAGTGTCGGGAATGCCGCCGGGGTCCCCGACAGTGTCAGGACCGAAGTTCTCTTCTACCTCCGAGGACGCCAGGAGAATAGATGAAAACTCACAAGTCCGGTGCAGTTCCAAAATGGCTTTTGATAGTAAAAAAGCTCTTCCACAGCACTCCAATATAATGAACAAACTCTAGCTCTGGTCTGAATTTAGACCATACAAAAGAGCCTAAGTCTCCTACCAAAGAGAGAGGATCTCACCGAGCTGAGTCCTACCCAGAAGAAGGAGCAAAAGGCCAAAGAGCAAAAAGCCAAAAGTCAAAAGCAAAAGGCCGAGGAGCCAAAAGCCACAGGAGCCAAAAGCTGAAAGCTAAAAGGCCCAAAAGGGGTGAAGGGGCCTCAAGTCAGTCCCCTTATATACACCAAAGTAATCCAACCGGGAGGGTCATGTAAAACACTGGAGAGAGGGAACTGGTATAAAGTAATACATCTAAACTTCATGAGCTTCATGTAATCTAGATGGTATCCACAAGGTCTCCTTATTATTATCTGCACCAGGGTGACTCTGAGTATCTTGTTCTCGTGTACTGAAAGGGTCACACTCGCCTGCTCAGAGCAAACTAGTATGATCCTTCCTATAGTCTTCCTATAGTCTCAGCATAGCCAGGATGGTAGTCTTCTGGTAAATTCTAACTGTCTCAAGCTGGGTGCAGTGGGTATAAAGAGGATCTGTGCCCAATATAGAAAACATAGACGTCTTAGTAGATGTATAAGTCAGAAGTTATTTAATCAAGGTGACTTCTGTAACTGCCACACCCTCTAGTAGTGTTTACATAGAAGAGAGGTCTCATTAGAATGAGCCTTGGCTTAAATAGATTAATCTGGGAGTGGGCAAAACAACAAAACTAACAGAATAGCTAAACCTGTCCTCCATCACCCAAGTACCATAGAGGTAGGACCAATATTGAAGTTACCTCCTCAGCAACAGCTGCAAAAAGATATATATATATATATATATATATATATATATATATACATTTATATATATAAATGTCTAGGAAAACAAAGTATGCAACTAGGTGCTGGATAATTTGCTAAGGAGATAAAGGAGAATGAGAAGAAGGTTAAGACATACTAGAGATAGGAAAGAAAGACTGCTATGACATTTTGTTCATCGAGGACTAGCTTAATTATCCAGTGTGTTTTGTGTTAGAAGAATGGTTGTTTCTGATAAAGATTTGTGTTCAGTTTTGGACCCAAGCCAAGTGTTTCCAGATGGCCTTGGTAAGCAGGAGGCCCTTTGACAACTCACTACAGAGTCTAAAACAAATGGAAAATGAAAGGTTTCTCTCCTTATTAAGATGGTTTAAGTATACAAAGAGTGGCAGGTTTATCAAGCTTAATACTAAGGTTATATTTCTATTTACAAAGTTATTCCATGTAGGCTGAGAAGTCTCAGTAATAAGTTTTATTCCATGGTATTCTGTAGTGTTTAGATGGCAAGATAATAATTGGCAAGAAATGAAATTAGAGATACAGAATATTTATAAAAAAATTTCCTTTTTATGTCATGTGGAATAGTCGAATTTGGTACAAACTCAGATTTATTTATTTATTTATTTGCTTTTGGGGTCACACCCAGCGATGTTCAGGGGCTATTCCTGGCTCTGTGCTCAGGAATCACTCCTAGTACTGCGTGGGAGACCATATGGGATGCCGGAATCGAACCCGTGTCTGCCGCATGCAAGGAAAACTCCCTACCCACTGGACTATTGCTCTGGCCCCCAAACTCTAAGATTTAAGATGACATGTCAGTGTACACATGCCTTCATGTCAAACAAATCCCTGTACAATTTTCCTACAAAGTCAGAGAAATAAATGACTTTTCATATATGTGAAGAGTGAACACAGTGTAAGACATTAAATTTTATTTTCGAGCTTCTGTACTGAGACAGAAGAAGACTCTAAATGTTAAGCACAGATTAGTTTAGGCTATACTCTGCCTGAAGGGGTGAAATAAATGCAGAGAAATGTAGCCAGAGGTTGGCGTGATAGCTCAATGAACCGAGTGCTTGTTTCCTATCCTGGAGACTTGGATTTGATTCCCAGCATGCAGTGGTTCTCTGAGCAGCTGTAGGAGAGATCCACAATCATGGAGCTGTGAGTAGGGCCTGAGAAGCTCTGTGTGCCCTAAAAAGCAAACTAAAGAAAAATGGAGCTAGTTATTTTCTTCTTCTGTGTTCTATTTTCTGAGGTCAGGACTGACAGTGCTCAGGGCCTACCCTGGCTCTAAGTCATGTGGGTGCTGTGGGGAACCTTGTGTGGTACTAAGCATGGAACTGTAATGATTAAAATTAACCTTTATTGTCTCTCTGGCCCCCTGTAGCCAGTTGCTTTCTCAAAAATGGATTCAACTATGTAGAAGACTAGTACAAAGAAGTCAATTGGTTAATGACTCAGATATAATCAATGAATTTCATGAAACTTTCTATGTTAGAATGACAGATATCTGTATATTGCTAAACTTTACAGGAAAATAGAAATATTGGACAAATTAGGGTCTGTCCAGGAGATGGTCAATCGTTATTTCTTTTTTTATATCATGTAATATGATTTTTAAGAAATCATTGCTTATTATTGATTTACCGGAATTGGCTATCAGACTACATAGGTTTATTTTTTAATTTTATAGATAAATTAAATCTTTATATAGACCACCTATCTTTGTAATAATACACAATTGATATATTGGCTATCCTTTAGATGTGATTAATTGAAAATGATACTTGGTACTATGCTGTAACTTGTTAAATCATGCCACTGGAGAGTTGTTTTCTAGTCCTTCGGTTAAAATTACCCTGAGGGGCACATTGGTATTGGGAAATCTGCACTGGCGGAAGGATGGATATTGGAACACTGAATGATTGAAACCCAGTCATGAACAGCTTTGTAGTGGCCCATTGCACAGTGATTCAATAAAAATAAAAGTTTAAAAAATTATCCTGAGGTATAAATTCACTCAAAACAACATGGTTCATCTGTGTGAATCTGAAGATGTGGTGTGGATGATTTCTATGTGCATTTCACTAAGCTTTTGGGGAAAATAAGAGTAAGGCACATCTCAATTTCCTTTAGTGATTCTTGACTGGTCATACAAGTTAAGAATTCTCTTCTGGGAGAGCACTGTGAGCAGTGCCTACCTTGACTTCATCGCCTTAGAGTGCTTCAGAATCTCCCCTAACATCCTAATATGCAAGCATAATTAGCATAATAAAACATCCCAAAATAATGAGATTATTATGAGAAATTAGTTGTGAGTAAAATAAATTGGGGACTGAAGAGATACCACAGCTGGTGAGGCACTTGCCTTGCACGCAGTGGTCTGGATTTGCTTGCCAACACCACCTATGGTCCCTAAGACTGGCTAGAAGTAAGCTCGGAGCATATATCAGGGTGTACCCCTTCCCAAAGTACAGTCCCAGGTATCAGCATTTTATTAATCTTAGTCATCTTTATTTACCTTTGATTTTACCTTTTCACTTCTTTTTTAAGAAGCTTTCCAAATTATATGCACATTTACATATTTTGTTAAATGATGATTTTTATGTTTATGTATGATGGTAACTAAAGTATATATACAACCCATATTTTACTGAAATTAACTTTTCCTTTACTGCTTATTGTTATCTTTATCTAACGACACTACTTTGTGAGCAAATGCGTATATGCAAATTTTAGCAACTTACCATTTTTGCTTTCCTTTTTCTAGTCTGCTCCCAGTTTTCCAGAGGAGTCTATGCTATCTTTGGATTTTATGACAAGAAGTCTGTAAATACCATCACTTCCTTCTGTGGAACGCTCCACGTCTCCTTCATCACTCCCAGCTTCCCAACAGATGGCACGCATCCATTTGTCATTCAGATGAGACCTGACCTCAAAGGAGCACTTCTCAGCTTGATTGAATACTATCAATGGGACAAGTTTGCATACCTTTATGACAGCGACAGAGGTAAATGACACCATCCTCGTCTCGTCTCTCTCAAATGAGTCCAAATCATTTTTGACATATTTATGTGATGCTGGGGAACTGCCTAGGAGGTATTGAAATCAAAGCATGAATTACTTCAGTTTTGTCTTGTACATGAATAATG
This sequence comes from Cryptotis parvus, assembly GCA_021461705.1. Classification (NCBI taxonomy): domain Eukaryota; kingdom Metazoa; phylum Chordata; class Mammalia; order Eulipotyphla; family Soricidae; genus Cryptotis; species Cryptotis parvus. Next base: position 19,331 of record JAJIBD010004620.1, on the reverse strand, counting down.
GAATTTACTTCTTGAGGAAATATAGAATGAAACAAAAATTGCAGTGAATTGTATAATTAGCAGATACAAACTATGTCAGCCTGTTCATTTTGTAATGTTGAAAGCATCTTCTGGAATCAGCAACTAAGGCCTTAATTGGTGACTAGTCAATAGCCCTGTATTATTAGTTAAATATTGGTGAAGTCACCATTTTGAAAATTGACTCAGGGGCCGGAGCAATAGTCCTGTGGGTAGGGCACTTACCTTGCATACCGCCAACCAGGGTTCAATCCCGGCATCCCATATGGTCCCCCATGCACTGCCAGGAGTAATTCCTGAGTGCAGAGTCAGGAGTAATCCCTGAGCATCGCCAGTTGTGAGCCAAAAAGATAAAAAAAAATTGGCCTAAAGAATACCTTAATAAATAAATTAAAATATATTAAAAATATTTTAACATGACAAAAGTTCATCTGATTAATAGTACTATTTTAACCTAGCTCTAAAATTAGCATATCCATAGTCTTTTTTAATAGATTATGATGCTTTTGATTAGCATAAAATTTGATAGCAGTTTGGTTTATTATTTTAAGGTTCTGTTTTTGTGGGAAATTTACATTTTTGTGATTTTATTCTTGCATTTCTTGTTAGAAGTTTTGTTTTAGCAGACCTATCAGACTTTTATGTCATAGAATCCCCAATCTTTTTTTTTTGTCACACCTGTGGATGCTCAAGTATTACTCCTGGGTCTGCACTCAGAAATTTTCTTGGTGGAAAATTTTCAGGGGACTATATGGGATGCCAGGGATCGAACCTGGATTGGTGGTTTACAAGGCAAATGTCCTACCTGCTGTACTACCCCTCTAGACCCAAACCCAAATATTTTGAACAGTTCTAGGTTCTGTGTTTTATCTCCAGAGGATCTGTGAACTTCCTAAAAATCCCACAAAGATTTTGTGCACATGGTCACATGTCTGAGACTCTCATACATGGGGCAGACACTTGCTCTCATACATACTTGCTCTCCCTGTGCCCAGCTGCTCATGAGGCACCCGGGAGGCATGGCGGGTTCTAGCCCTGGCCTGTCACCCCAGCAGAGCCTCACAACAAGCCAGACCACCCCCCCTACTCCATGGGGCCCGCCATTTTCCACATCTGGACTTCCCTCTCATCACAACTCCACCCAGCAGACCAGACTATCACAGCCCGGATCATGGACATCCACCCTGCACCAGTTTTCTTTCACTCCAGCCCAGGTATGCTGAACCAGAGACTCTCAGACATGGGGCAGAGCTGCTACTTGCTCTCCCTGTGCCCAGCTGCTCATGAGGCGCCCGGGAGGCATGGCGGGTTCTAACTCTGGCCTGTCACCCCAGCAGAGCCTCACAATAAGCCAGATCACCCTCCCCTACTCCATGCGGCCCGCCATTTTCCACATCTGGACTTCCCTCTCATCACAACTTGACCCAGCAGACCAAACTATCACAGCCTAGCTAGAGCGACCCCTAGCAGCCGTGAGATTCATCAATAAGTGCTCTATTTAGAGGTGACTACAACAGTATGCCACCTGCACGGCAAGCCTGGCAAGCTGCTCTTGTAGTATTTGATATGCCAAATATCTGTAACATTTATATTAGGTCATTCCCATGACCTAATATAATGGTTTGAGGCTCTTTATGTTCCTGGAGCAAACGATGCCTTTGGGTTCTAATAGCATGAGACAGGACATATGGAGATATTACTGGTGCGAGCTCTAGCAAATAGATGATTAACAGGAAGATAGTGATAGAGATAGTGATAGTGGTCACATATGACACTTTTTTTGAGAGTATTTCTATAACCAAACTTAAATGGGTTAAGTATCATTACTTTTAAAAGACCTACATGGTCAGATGCCCTTCCTTTGGCAACTTGTTTACGGATTCAAATAACAATTAGAACTTTGTTTTGATCAAGGTAGGGCACCTTGTTAACCTGCAAGGGCAGACAGAAATCAGCCGGCCGTAAGTCAATTCTCCATTGATCAGTTTTTTAGACATTTGCTACAGCTCTCTGGAGTAAGGGATCAAATGAGGTGTTGAATTCTCTGTCCCCTCCTTTGGGCCCCAGAAATGAGAACACTCTGGAAAACTCAGTCAGCACTATAGAACTGAAAGAAAAGTCATTGCTTTGCCAACAACTCTCCTCTGCTTTGAGTACGGAGAATTTATCTAGTTCCATGGGGAAGGCGAGCTAAAACAGAGGCAGTTAGTGTAAATATCTACTGGCAGATTCTGAAATGTACTTCATATTAATGTGATAAAAAGTTGATAAAATAGAATTTAAGCATAGTTTTTCCTCTTGATCTCCACTAACTCCTTTTAAACTTGATTATTGTAATAAAATTAGCTTGAGATCTGAGAATATTCTTACTCTTTTCTTTACTCGATCTTTTTGATATGATTTCTGCTACCTTAATAGGTTTTATTTCTTGACAGTTATTTTTCACTGTCATGATTCTAGAGTAAGAATGTGTCCCATGTTTTTCTCCCATCTCTCCATTTCCATGGTATTTCTTTTCGATTTATTTCCCACTATGGGTCCAGAAACTTTAAATGTGTTCAAACGATTTTTATACTACATTTTTCTCTTGCTTTAAACACACCAATGATTTATCATTATAGTGACAATAAAATTAACACTTTTTCACCTAATGTTAGGTCTTGCAAAATTTAGTTTCTGAAATTTTTTACAACTGCCCTGCTCATTGATTAAGTCAGAGACCCATCTAATATTATTTCAATTTTTAAAAGCACTAAGCCAAAATTTTCCCTTAAAATCTCTGCCTGTAACATCAGTTCTTTCTCCTTGTTCTCAGTTTTTAAATCATGTCCATGAGATGCAATTTTACTATTACCTTCTTTCCAAACAATCTTCTTTTTTCTTCTCAGTACTTCTCAAAGTTACAACTACTAGTGATATGATTCTTTTATTTAAGAATATGTCTATACTGAATATGCCCTACTAGGTTCCAAGGACTGTTATATTTATTTTGGGAGGATGTTGGGTAACTAGGAGAGGCTACTCCTGCCTCTGTACTCAGAGTTATATTTTTTTTCTGAGAGTAGTTAGGTAACTAGATGTGGAGTCAGGGATCACACTAGGTGTGTATGGATCCAAGGCAATCATCTTAACCCCTATATTATCTTTCTAGCCTCCAAAGACTGTTTAATGCACAGGCTATTTAATATGTAATTTTTCTTGTTTTTATTTTAAAGATATGGCTACAGCCTCTGGAAGGTAATGTACAGGTTGTAATCAGAGTGCTGTGAGTGTAGTTAGCAGCACTAAGAGCTCGTGCTTAAAATAGTGTTGGAGAGAGTTTGAGGCTAGAAATCCCTCAACTTAGATATCAGCTCACTCCAGTGAAACTGGTACACATCACAAAGGAGAAGAACATCTAGTGTTGGCATGGATGTTGGGGAACAAGCCCCCAGAATCACAGCTATTGAGAATGTCAACTAATGTACTCTTTTAAACATTATGGACACTTTAAACCATATCTATAACAATTTTGTAAAAACTGTTAAAACCATGTTGCTTTATATAAAGTGTAAAAATAATCATACGATTAACAAATGATTATCTATAGGAGAACCTAAATCTCTAGAATTAGACTCTTGCTTGTTAAACTGAAAGCAGAAAATAAATACTCCTCACTCAATAATAAGATTTTAATTTGGGACATATTTCACCTTCGCTAAGACACCCTGTCATTGATAAAGAACTCTGGAGAAAATTCCCCAAACAACAGTCGACATAAATAGAAAAAGAGAAACTCTAGTATTTGAAGAGGGATGCAGAGGAAAGACAATCTCTGTGAAATGAATCAGGAGGTAACGGTGGATGAACTGTTATATCTGTGAGAATAAACTAAGGCTTTTTCAATGCCTTAACTAATACCTTAAAATATTGAAGTAAATTGAAGTGGTGATATAATTACCATCATTAAATTATATAAATTTATTTGAGATCAAGTGCCTCTGTTGAGAAAAGAACATTAGGTGATAATGTTAAGAAATTACATGTTGAAACAAAACATGACCTTGTGGATACATTTCAAGGTCTTGTCAAATAGCTGTCCATGTTTTAATATAGAGAGTATTATATTTACCTTTTATCTGAAAATTTTCAGAAACAAACACGGGCAACTCTTAAACTACTGGCAAAAGACTTAAACTTTTTTTTTTTTTTTTGGGTAACACCGGTGTTGCTCAGGGCTTATTCCTGCTTCTTTGCTCTGGAATTACTCCTGGTGGTGCTTGGAGAACCATATGGGATGCCAGGGATCAAACACGGGTCTGCGGCGTGCAAGGCAAATGCCCTACCTGCTGTGCTATTGCTGTGGCCCCAAAAGACTTAAGCTTTTTTTTGGCATATTTTGCTTGCTCATAGAAACTGGATGTTTTCTTTCTTATTTTTTTATTCATTGCATTTTTTATAAGCTTATCTTCATATTTCATTTTTGGAAGTTGATTCATGCATTCATTTTGGAAACCAGTTTGCTTCCTTTGGTTCATAGTTTATTTGTCCTAGTTCAAGGAAGCATCTGCTTATTTTAATATTATGGTATAGGAGAACTTTCCTTCATATCATACACGCTTTAAAAAATTCTGATTCTGGTCTGGAAAGTACACAGGTTAAGATGCTTACTTTGCATTCAGCTCTGCATTCTGGTTTGAATCCTGGGTATCACTTTTTTTCTTTAAATATCATGGAGTTCATTGCTGGAGGCCTTGAACAGCACTGGGTAGATAGATTTCCAGCACCATTGGCCAGGCACTACCACATCCACTGACCCATGTACTCAACTTCTGACACTAGTGGCTGTGAATCGTGAGTGGAAATTCTGACCTCCGGAACATTGCTGGGAACCAACGCCACCCCTCCCCCTGCCCCAGATATCCAATAATAATATTTACTATTTTATTTTTAAATCTCTTGATTTACATCTCTGTATATCTTAATTTTAAACCACTTGGTATGTTCATGTGTCACTGTCTTCATTTTATTGAAATCACAGGGGAAGTATTCCTGGCAATAACCAAGAGACCATGCTGAGCCAGGATCTAAGCCAGGCCACCACACATGGAAGGCATTTGCTCAGCCACTTGAGCCAAAGTTTAGCCACTTGCACTAGTTTTAAAATATTGTTCTTCTAGATTTTAATAATCTTGACCTTTTAAAGGAGTGCAGGGCAGGCGTTGTCTTTTATCTGTAAATCTGTAAATTTATGCCATGCAAGCATTGGTCCAACCATGAATTACTCAACAATTTTACATGAAATGTAACTCAGGTCAAATTGTCTTAAAATGTCTCTGTACTTTTATATCATAGTACTCTTAGCTAAAACTACCAATTAAACTGTTCCTATTTCAACCACTCACTCAAATGTTCAAAATCAAAGGCCAAGGATACTCCTTTGATAACAGTGACACCAGATACTGCATCCTGACCTTGATGTAAAATATCTTCGACAATCATGATTTACCAATGAGAGCAATGCTGAGAATATTCATTTGTTGTTTTATGCTCTCAAAGACTGCTGATATCTTCATTTAATTCAACACATGTGCCAGCTACTTGCCACTTTTTGATGACACAGTGCCCTTGCTAAAGGTCACATATTATTATCCACGGAAAGTAGGTCGATAGATCTTTAATGCAGATTGAAGTATGAAGTGATGGGGTAACCTCTGTTTATGTATTAAAGTATACCTTTATCGTTGTATATGCATGTACTAAATTTGAACCACAGCTTCAAAATGGGTGGATTTTTAACTTATTAGCTCAATTTCAGTAAGTTAAAATAACATATTTCTATAGGCAGAGGGTAAAAGCAGAACTAATGCTTTAAATATTTTTTTTCTGTTTTAATTTTGCACTCACTGTACTATTTATCCCCTAAAGGAAAAGCAATTCAAGTTCAGTTCCAAGAAGGTATCCTGTATAGAATAAAAGTGCTTCCAGATTATAAATTTCTTTCCAATGTTCAGAGAAAGTGAATGAGGGAAATGTATGCTAATTTAATCTGGCCTAGGCATGCTGCCATGTTTTAGACATCATAAATATTCATTTCTGTGTCAGAATGATGAATAAGGCCAGTGAATTTTAAGTGGGACAGAGAGAATCTTTTTTAAGAACAAAGACATTTTCTGAATGAAGCATACCTATCTTCAGTAATAAGTTTTAACTGCCCATTGTGTGTCAAATTAAGACAAATTTTATCTGTTTAGATGTTGATGGTTTTTCTGCAATTTTCATACAATACTATTAATATGGGCTAACGATGAGATTGTGGACTACCTCTACTAATACTTTGAAAGAATTTGAGGTACATCATATTTAAAAATTGGTCAAGAACTAATATAATCCAATAATTCATCTATATAATTATCAGAGGATTACAAGTCGTTATTTTAGCTAAAACCTGAGAATTCAGTAGAGCTTAGGATTTAATTTGACTCATGCCATGCTTTTTACTTTTGTCACTATCTTAATTATAATTTATACAGTATTTTATATTATATATATACACTTAAATATTTTCTTTGTTCTGAAAAAATTAAAAGAAATACCTGTATTATAGTAAATATGCTGAAGTAGCAGTATGCATCTAATATTGAATGATAACTGCTTAAAATACCTTCAATTTAAGCAATGTTTATATAAATTTCAATTGTCCATGTATGCATATGTTTTGAATCACGGGATAAATTTACCCAGAAGTGTACTTCTGTGGTAAACTATGTTAAACTCTCTGGAAGTCAAGAGACTTATCTCAAGTATTATATTTCTTCTAACTAGAATGTAGTACCAAGAACATACATATATTTTATGTATAGAGGACCTAATTTTACCTAAGATGCATTTTAAGATTCTAAAATGCCAAAATGACCCATAAAATTTAAAATATGAAGACAGTGTAGCACTTTTATAGGAAGAATGGATAAATCAAGTTGAAGGTGATACTATAATTTTGTTATTACAGGAAAAACAAATTAAGAATAAGAGTTGATAAACTTAGGACAACATTTTTAACTACAATTAGACCATTACTGATTTGTGATTTACTTATATCAATGGAAATTTATTATTCAGTGTTTTAACATACCACTTAGAATGAGTTTGAAAAGCCTTTTATTTAAATGCATTCTACTGTGTCTAATCATCATGTTTACCTTATTTGACATGAAGACTTAGAGGTATTGCTTAACGATGAGGGCCAGAGAGATACTACAGTGGGTAAGGGGCTTGCATTGCAACTAATACACATTTGATCAATGACATTCAGTAAGTTCCTCTGAACCCAACCAGGAGTCATCTCTGCAGGGTCAGAGCACCACTGGAATGACCCCAAAACCAAGTGAGCATAAGAAACAGTAGAGAGTGTAAGGCCCTTGCCTTATACTTGGCAGACTGAGGTATGATCCTTCATAACCCCATATGGTTCCCGAGTGTGCCAGGAGTGATCTCTGACTGCAGAGCCAAGAGTAAGCCTTGAATACTTCCAGGAGTGACACAAAAACTAAAACAAGCAAAAGAAAGATAGAAAAGTATAAAAAAATTACTTAATGAAATTCATTTATAAATTTTTATTTATGTTTGAAATTTCTTTCTTTTTTTTTCTTTTTGTGTCACACCAAGAAATGCTCAGGGATTATTTCTGGCTCTGTGCTCAGGAAATTTCTTCTGGCGGTGCTCAGGAGACCATATCGGATGCCAAGGATTGAATCTGGGCTCACCGTGTGCAAAGCAAATGCCCCACCTGCTATACTATAACTGCCTCTTGAAATTTCTAATTATGTTGAAATAGGGAACAGAATATAAGTGCCTCAAATTTTAATTAAATGCACTCGATTGCATTTCAAACTTTAGTGGTAAAATTTAGAATTAAGTAGGTTAAAATGAAATAAATTTTTGACTGGAAGAAAAGAAATGTTATATTATAAAGTGTGGGGACTTACAGAACATAGGTAAGAATGTTTGAAGGTAGAATGTTTGAAGAAGCTGCAAGAGTTGTCTAATGATTTGAATCTGGAGAAGTGGTTGGAAGTCATTGAGAAAATATTCTTTTGTTTTTCCTCTTGGACAAAAAACTTGATTGACTTAATAATAGCTATTTGCAACCGCATTGATGGTTATTGAATTCATGATTACCAGCTTTGTAAGCTGTACCTCATTGATGATGAAAAGCATGAAAAAGATTTAAATTGTATCAGGGATTTAAGTTACTTACAATGAATGGAAATCAAAGGTTTTAAAGTTTTGTCCTTTTTGATGGCATATTGCCCCCACTTAAGTAATACCTTTATATATTCTATAATGCTAAATACTTATTCTAATCTGCTTATTGCAAGACTTGTTGGAGAACTAATTTTGTTCAGAAAAATAAAATAAAAATAAACTTTGACAGTTGTATGATTTTATTAGCAAAGCTAAAATAGCAAAATGTTCTATTTAAAGTCAAACACAAAAATCTATGCTAGCAAATTGAATTCTAGCATTTTGTTAATAAATGAACATTTAATTTTATGTTGATACCCATTGCTAAATTGATAGAATAGCAGACTGAGAAAGAACAAACAAATTTTGACTAGGAAACAAAATCAGTGTAGAGAGCAACCTGTGCATTTGATCAGCTGCTATATTCAAATAGTTTCATCCTGCTAGATATGTACTCAATTTTTTAATAATTTGAACATGGAATGAAAGTGTGTTGAATAAAATGAAGCAGTTCTATAAATTAGAATTGCTAACTTCTTTTGATTTCACTTAAGAGAGATTTATGAAGGGCAATTGCACTTCAAAAATATCCAAAAGAAGATACTGAAGAGTTAAAAACAAAAGAAGGGGGATACTGTGTTTTCCTTAAACTATAATTTATCTGAGAAAAATAATAGCATGTAAATAAAAGAGCTTTTAAGGTGCAGTGCAAAATGTAGATGTCAGTAAAGATCAGAGCAATAGCTTTTGGGAAGCATTAGATTTCCCTTAATTGCACAAAAGGAATCATTCTAAACTATGATCATTGTCGGTTTTGCAGCACCATTATGTGTTATCTTTACGCACCATCATTTTTCTTTACCTCTCTTAGGCTTATCAACTCTGCAAGCTGTGCTGGATTCTGCTGCTGAAAAGAAATGGCAGGTGACTGCTATCAACGTGGGGAACATTAACAATGACAAGAAAGACGAGACCTACCGGTCACTTTTTCAAGATCTGGAGTTAAAAAAGGAACGACGTGTAATCCTGGACTGTGAACGGGATAAAGTCAACGACATTGTAGATCAGGTTCGTGGCTCTCTGTTTGCTAATGACACTAAATATAGAATAAGAGTGCTGTGTCAGCGTTTGCCATGACTGTTTACTGGAGGTGCCTGAACAGCAGTTTTAACATTATGGTTTGTGTAGCATGTAGCGAAGATCATCAATTAAATGATCTCTGGCTTCAGTTAGCAATAACAGATGGTTTTCAATAATGCTGACACATAGTAATTATATTCAATATAAAATTCTTGACTCCTGTTGGCAGAATGGTTTGACTATTTGAACTTGATATCAAAGTTAATTCTCTTCTAATTTGGAGGAATTAGAGAAATACACATATACTAAGTGAAAAATAAGTCTGTGCCCCAAGAGAAAGTGGGTCCTAAGGAAAGTCATGAGTTCTTTGGATCACATTAAGCATAAATTTCAGGGGCCCTAGAGAGATCGCACAGGGGTTCAATTGCATGTCTTGCAATGTGGCGGACTCCAGTGAGATCCTCGGTCCAGAACGGTTGGTTCCCCACGCATTACTGGGCACCATGAAGCTACCGTGTCTCCTGGTGGCTGCTTTGAATCTCTTTGAATCAGGCCGTTGCACTGAACCCTGCAGAGAACCATGGGAAAGTCCTGGAGCACCACTTGCATCCCTGCCCCTCATGAAACAGAAATGAAGCCAAATATAGTGGGCTGATGTCTCTCAAAAAATCACGTGCATGATTTTCCAAGAAGCAATATTTCTTGCTGCCCTCTTTCTAGGTATCTTGGCATCATTCTAAAATGTTGAAGGTCTGAAATTCATATAAAACACATTTAGTCTGTGTTTAGTAAGTTTGATATATTTATTTTGATAGATTTAAAGAGTAACATGATACTAGAGATAAAGGGTTTGGTCTGTGCTGATTATACTATCTTGCTTCCATTTAAGATCTTTCAGGATAAGATATTTTTGCATTAATAGACTAATGATAGATATTAAACCCATGATTACACTGTTTTAAAACTAGAGTAAGTCCAGGGATTATAGTGAAGCAATATTACTGGTATGTTCTACTTACTCTATACTTCTTTTTAAACTGACATGTGTATATCTGTATTATCTAAATATATATGTGTGTACTATATATATATATATATTCACATATATAAAATGGTATCTGCTCTTTCCTTGGAATATTGTAAGAATTGAAAAAAGTTTATTTATTTAAAAATGCATTTCTAGGCTCTTCTAGGCTTGGAAAAGAAAATTAAATTTGCTAATTTTGCATGATACTAAGCATTTTGCAAAAATGTTGATGAAATACTAATTGGTATATAATGTGGGCCCTCAGACATAGAAAATGGGTTTTTCACAAAACATTTAATGAATGACTAGTTTGTTATGAGACAGAAATAAGTGTTGTGTGTCAGAGGTAAGCATTTTATTAGAAAAATCTCAATTCCCATCTTAGGAGCTGACAGTCAATTGTTTCTAGCTGAAGGGCTTTGGCTGAAATGTTAACCTCAATAGCTCATTCGAATTTCATAGAAGATTCTCATTAAAACAGAAATTTAATAATAGTCATTAGTCTTTGGTTTAAAAACTTCAAGTATTCATAACTTCATAATAAATGCTAGTGAATGCTGTCAAAGATGAATTATTACTAAACTAGAGAAAGCACAAAAGGAAACTGGGAATAACAGAATGTGAGATTTAGGAACAAATATATGATTCTGATATAAGATGGCTAGGAGATGTCCTTTCCAAATTTGCAGTGTTTTGCACATATTTTATGGACTTTCATCACAATCCTGAATGAGCTAAATGGGTAATTGGTTGTTTGAGTATTTACTGAGAGTATTTTCTGGAATGAGGGATGCAAAGAAAAACAGCCAGGCGAGAGTAGTGACTGACTGCATCACCTGAGCTCACCATGAAGGGAAGATGCACAGGACTTAGTATCATGCTCTAGTTTAGTGTTGTCTAGTACCATGCTCTAGTTTAGTGTGGTCTAGCACCATGCTCTAGTTTAGTGTGGTCTAGGACCATGCTCTAGTTTAGTGTGGTCTAGGACCATGCTCTAGTTTAGTGTGGTCTAGGACCATGCTCTAGTTTAGTGTGGTTTCAGAACACACAGAGGAAACAGGATTGGATGAACCTTGGACCTTTTACATGCTCCTGTGGAGGGTTTCATTTGCTGGTTTGGATTGATTCATTTCTTCTTTCAATAAATTTCCCTGACTGTCTAATGTTTAGTGATCAGGCACTGTGGTAAATCAAACAAAATAATGTTAGTCGCAATAATCAAGGCCATACCAAGATGAATATATGTGATATACATACAGGAACTGATATGCCATTATGATAAAGGTAGTATTATGAATATAAAGAACATATTGTTATGATAATTACAGAATAAAATAATGATAATGGGGCATTGTAGAACACCTCCAAGGAATAGAATGTAAAACTTAAAGGGGGACTGGAGAGATAATACAGTGAGTGGGACACTTGCCTTGCATGTGACCAACCAAGGTTCCAGCATCTATACGGTCCTTTTTGCTTGTCAGAAGCGATTCCTTACTGGAGAGTCAGGAGTAAACCCTGATGAAATAAAATATGTTTAGATTAAGGATGTCAATATAATTACATTTTGTTAGGCTTTTAAGTATTTTGTCAGTTGATAAAGTCTTGGAATCTCTTATTCCTAGCTGCTAACTTGGTGGGGGAAAGGACTTTTGACAGTACAGAGGGGCAGGAGCTTGCCTTGTAGGTGGCCAAGCTGATTGGATACTAGGCACTGCGTATGTTTAACTTGAAGCCTGTCAAATGACCTCTGAGCACAGCCAGCTGTGACCTTAAAAGCAAAACATATTGCTTGGTCTCACTTTCATTTGAACATTCCAGGGAATGCAGGATTTTAATTGTAACTACGCCAATATCTTTATCTTGCTGCCGTTTGTCTTTTAAGAAATTTTCTTTGCCAAGAAAGCCTGGATAAAATGTTTTCCTTCCACTTGTTATTGTGTATTCTTGTTTACCAAATACTCATATAGCTTTGGGACTTTGAAATGGTCAATATTCATGGTCTATAAAGAAGCATGATACATAAACATGATCGTAATAACATAATGGATGTTTGGTTGTGTAGGTAAACGACCCAGAAGGACATGTCAGACATAACTGCATGTAACTGTCTATGATTAATGACATGCTCCTTGCTTCTTTCCTGTCTCCTATTGTTCACATGTTAACTTCTAAAAAAAATGATAAATCTTTCAAAAAAACTGAAAAAAAATAAACACACTAAAAGCATTTAAAATAAAAAAAAATAGGGGCTGGAGTGATAGCACAGCAGGTAGAGCATTTGCCTTGCAAGGCGGCCAACCCGGGTTCGATCTCCAGCATCCCATATGGTACCCCCGAGCACTGCCAGGAGTAATTCCTGAGTGCAAAGCCAGTAGTAACCCCTGAGCATTGCTGGGTGCGACCAAAAATTAGATATTAACATTTTCACTTGTTAGTACAATATTGATGACTAAAAAGCTAGAATATCTTACACTAATTCTTACATAATGTAGAATTATTGGACATAAATTTTAATCCTCCATTCACTAGTCACTAATATCAACTGGCAACTACTGACAATATCATTTATACATTGCTTTTTTACTTAATTCCCAGAAAGCATGCAGAAAGTAGTCTAATGTATAAGCAGAATCAAGGATTATGAATAACTAATGAAGCCAATTAAACTAAAACTAATGAATGTGTCATATTTTTTCACTACAATGGCCTCCTTCAAAATTTTTTCTGCAGAGATTTTGGGTTCTAGGAAAAGGTAATTGAGTTTAAGTTACACTAAGTTAGGTTAGAGGGAAATATAAGTCCCTCCACTGCACACAGCTTGACTTCATCTAAACGTACCTGGAATCCTTCCCAGAGTTCTCACCTTGCTCTTCACCCCACATGTTGCTTTGTAACTTTTGGCTTATTCTAGGAAAAGTGAAAGTAGGAGAAGAATTCTCTCAGAAGGCAAAATCTGTGCTAAGATTATTTGGGCCTTTAGAGTTAGTAAGATGAAGGACGTCATGGTGGAAAGAGCTTTCTTAACTGAAGAAAAAGCATGGAGACCAGGCCCAGAGCCACACTAGGGAGCAATAAACAGATATTAATTGATGTTCCTATTCGTTTATGTACAGGGAACTCTCAGCCTAACATTAATGGAAGCCTTCCATGAGTAAGCCTTCCTTAATATGACTGTTTCTTCAAAGTGTGAGTTGAATATATAAGTACACGGACTATCAAACAACAGCTTTATCTATTTCTTTGCTCTTTCTTGTAAAAGTAGGTCAGTGAAAAGTCAAATATATAATGATTTTCAAAACCAATATGAGAATTATCAAAAGACTGCTTAGTTCATGACCTATTTCTCTCTTCATTAATTCCTTTTAACCTGGGGTTGTTAGCAAACAGTTCTCTACAATTTACTGCTTCAAGCTTAAAATAATAATAATCACCTGAACTGAACTGTCCATATTCACAGATTAATGTAATAAAAGTATCATATAGTTCTAAGCAATAACTTTGTTTATTTTCACTTAGAATTTATCTTCTATAAGTTCAACATGTGCTTTTATTTGATTCTAGATGTCTGAGTATAAAATATTAGTTTTCATCTTTTAAGGATTCATGAAGAAGAAATATAGCTTCTGTAAACAGTAGAATTTTATGTTTTATGAACACACATGTTTCACTGTTTTTTAAATCTTGTTTTTACCATTGAGTAAACTGAGGTAATTACTTTGTTCAGTTACTGACTGTGAAATGTTGCCCTTATAAATAGTGGAAAAGTATCACTTTTGAGAGAAATGCTCTCTGTATTTGATCATTTTATTTGATGCCTTATGGAACATTGTAAAAATATAGCTGATAAAATTCAATTTTTTTCTGAATCTTGTCATAATATCAGTAATTTTACATTTGTACTGTTATAATTTACTAAATAGTTCTTTTCTTTGTCAGGTTATTACCATTGGAAAGCATGTCAAAGGGTATCACTATATCATTGCAAATTTGGTAAGTGAATTAGTTAATATTTTCTATTTTAACAAAGATACTTATTAATTAAAATAAATTTGAATATCTGTACTAAATGGTAAGCTAAAAGTTATTTTTATATTTAATAGATTGTAATTGAGAATATTTCCCCTAAATTAATTATTTCTTAGTGAAACAATAAATTTTTATTTTATATATTTTATTTTATGGAGCTGTTACTGGTTCCCGCTCAGCAAATTGATGAACAATGGGAAGGCAAGTGACACAAGTGATACAAGTGATTTTATTTAAGATAAAATAAAATAAGATTTTATTTTATCTTAAATAATTTTTTATTTTTAAATTTTTTAATTAATATATTGTCATAAGTAATGCCAGTTAATGAACAATAAAGCATTATAAATTGTCTTAGAAGGCCCATTTTAACTAAGTAATAAAAAGTATTCTAATACTAGCTCTACAAGTTTTTTCATTTCTTAGTTTCTATTTTATGAACTTAACTCTTTTCATGTACTCTAGTTTTTAGTATATGTTATATTGAAATTGTAAAACTATGTCTTAGTTTTATATTACAGGTTTAGCTTAAACCTGGAACTATCCATCATGTGATATTATCTATCATGAGTTTCTCACTTTGTTCTTATAATATAAGCAACATTATGAAAATTTAATTTCTGATTGATAAATTTTTCAAAGGAACACCTGTCAAATTAAGATTTACTGAATGTCCAACTGTTTCATTGAATCTCCCTTCAAGTATGATTAGAGTTATTTTAGAATTATCATCATTAAGTTTTCCAATAGTTATAGATCAGCAATAAAATGAGGCTAAGCCTTTAATTGTTGCTAATGTTCTTTGCCAGAAATTTCTGGCTTTCTTCATTAACTGTTGGTTTCGTTCTCAATATAACTGTAGTTCATGTCTTTACATACTTATAATCCAATATAAATTGAAAACAGAATAAAAATTTATTCTAAATTATTGTATAGGGATCAGAGAGATTATATGGGGGTTGAGGTCATTGTCTTGCATCCACATGGCCCAAAAAAGCACTACATTTAGAATTGATACACTTTACATTTTAAAGTCATATAATGTTTATGAGTTTATAAACTTCAAATGGTAGATAGTTTTTTTTTATTAGACGGTTTACCCACTGTTTCTGCTGATTTAACAGACTTAATATCAAATCCGTATGATAATGGGCATGAATAATTCGATCACGATCACGATCTTCCCGTTGATCATCTATTTGCTAGAGCGGGCACCAGTAATATCTCCATATGTCCTGTCTCATGCCAGTAGAGCCAGGGGCATCGGCTTGCTACAGGAACATAAAGAGCCTCAAACCATTATATTAGGTCATGGGAATGACCTTATATTAGGTCATGAAAATTACTTCACATAAAATTTGTTTGGCCTCAAAATGGCACTGCCATTAAAAACACATTATAGGGACTGGAGAAACAGTACAGCAGGTAGGTTGCTTTCTTTGCAAGTAGATGACCTGGGTTCAACCCTGGTCCTATAAATGGTCCCCAAGCACAACCAGGACAAGAGCACCTCTAAATGAAAAATATTAAGAAAAAAAATAACCACCGATACTGTGGCTCTATAAATTATAAATGTCTCCCTACTGGACAATTAAGCGTTAAGTACTTGACACTGTGTGTTCAGTCTCTTCAGCACACATTCTGTGCAGGGAACAGCCCGGACAGGCAGTCCCCTGTGTGAATTGTGCCATTTGATGAACAACATAGAGCCACTTTGAAAGCTGTGATCTTTAAAAATGTCCAGATGGAGAAGATTATATTGGGACATTGAGAAATAATGACAGAAGGAACCGCATCAATTCTAGCGGTGATATCTGATGTTATGAAAAGAGTGACTGAAGGACCAAAATGAAAAGATGTCTTAAAAATTAAAATAAAACAATGTTTCTGCTGCAGAAATATCTACCTAATGTTTTATCTGAGCTCATTAGTTTTTTTCTCTTCTAAACACTGGGTATTCTTGCCATATTGAATTTTGAATGAAATGAGAGGTTTAAAGTCTGTGAAGTGTAGAATATTGTGAGAATTTAGAGTTATATGTGAAAATTTCCCATTTAAAGCTAAAGCTTGCCTTCAAGAGAGGAGGGGGTTTAATTTAACAAACTCTGACGAAATTCGATGTTCAGGGTGGTATTGCCGAAGACTAATTTGACAAACTCTGGAAATGTCTTTTTTCCTGTTCAGTATCTGAGTGTTAAACTAGAAAGATTATAAAAGATACAACTGTCATTATTATTCTTAGTCCATTACTTTTAGAATATTTTATTATTATAATTATTATTAGTCCATTCCTTCTGAATCCTTGGTTCCCCAAATACAGGGTATGATTAACTTTTTGATGCAGTATTTAAGTGACTAACATAAGAAATGGTCATAAGAAAACTCAGTATTAATTTCTTCAAAGCGTCAGATATTGGAGAGAAAAGCCACTGTTCTTCATTCCACTGTGCCCAGCCAAGAGCAAAGCAAACACATCTCTGACCTATGCCCGGGTTCAGACAAATCCCAAGGAAGTCTTTTAATGTCTTCCTCTTAAATAGCTAAGATATTTGAGTAGTCTTTGCAGGAAGGACACTAGACAAATATATAAAGAGAATGAGGACAGGCATAAAAGATGAGAAAAAGGTTTACAACTGAAATTAATAACAGAAAATCTATTTCTTATGAGAAATGGATGCAATGAAAAAATCAGTATTAGAAATAGCTTTGAAAACTTAAACTATTATGTCTCTGTTTCTAACATATTAGGTAAAATTAAATGACTTTGAGAGAAATGTTGAGAAAAGTTTCCAAATTATGTAACAAGATGATGATTCAATGTGAAATGATGTGTGCGGAAGGAAACGGAGATGCTTACACGTTGAATCTCTGCATTCCAGTGCATTCTAACAGTCAGAAGAAGGAAATTATTGAATAAACCTTTAGAAAAAAGATTCCAGTACTGAATGACACAAAACCCCTGTTTCATTTTTTGAAATAATTTAAAAAAGAAAAGGACTCAGTTCATATTTCAAAAAAGAATCTTTTTATGGATTTTAGAAATAATGCTAAGATCTCAAAGATTTCTGATAAGTGGAGGGTGAAGAGGAGCTTGAAGCAAATCACATGCAAACAGATTCTAAACAACACGGTTTTCAATAGAAAAGTGGGGCCCGGAGCAATAGCCCAGCGGGTAGGGCGTTTGCCTTGCACATAGCTGGCCCATGCCAGCCCGGTTCGATCACCAGCATCCCATATGGTCCCCCGAGCACCGGCTTCTCCCTAGGTTCCCTGCTCTGTGCCTTGGTGTAGGTCTCTGTGCTTAGATACACAGATGTCCTTTAGCTTCATGAACTTTTTATTAAGTAGTAATTTTTCTAGACTTGGGAAGAGGTCATTACTTCTTTAACAAAGCTCCCAGATTTCTTTTTTTCCCCTTTGGGGCACCTGTTATTTTCAGATTGTATTTCCTAGAGGACACAATTGCTCTCATAGTCTATCTTCATCTATTTTTCTGCAAGTGCCTTTTTTTTCAAGCGCAACATTAGGTCTTTTCTGTTCTCATAGAATTCTGGAACATTTTTGCCATAATTTATTAATTCTTTATATCTGAAATCTTTATTCCTTTTTCTTATTTAAGCCTCCATATAAGCCTGATGTCTGCTAATTGTTTTCTAAATTTCTGAATTCTTTCATTTGTTTTTATCCTCCCCTAATCTTTTGGTATCTCTTAGATTAGATTTTTTTTTTTAGTTTCTGGTGGCATTGTGACTTCCCTTTCTGAGTTTTCTTCTACCAATAGGAAGAGAAAAAGTTATTTATCATCTCTTATTATTAGGAAAATACTAATCAAAATGTAATGCATCATTTTATACCCAAGAAAATAGCTATTATCCAAAGGACAAAAAAAGCAGCAAATGTTGGTGAGACTGTGGAGAGAGGGAAACCCATTTACAGCTAGGTGGTTGCTGTAATGATGCAGCCATTGGGAAGATTCCCAGAAAGTTAGAAGAAAAATATCATATAATTTAGTGGTTTCCCTTATTGATATTTGCCTCAACATACAAAAAAAAATCTAATCTACACACACACACACACACACAGAACAGTAAAATGACATTCAGCAATAAAAAGGTATAATGGTAAGATCCTGGTATGAGAGAAAGAGAGAGAGAGGGAGAGAGAGAGGTGAAAAGCCAGGCGCAGACTGGGGGGGGGGAAATCATGGGACATTAGAGGAGGGAAATGGACACTGGTTGAGGGATGGGTGCTGGAACACTGTATGACTGAAACCCAAATATGAGCACTTTTTTCTTTTTTTAATATTTTATTATACCACCATGAGATATACAATTACATAGGTGTTTATGTCCAGGTTTGATCATACATTGTTTCAGCACCAATCCCTCCACCAGTGCCCATTTCCCACCACCAATGTCCCCCCACCTCCCCTCTCTCCCCTAGCCTGCCTCTATAGAGAGCTCTTTATCTCTTCTCTCTCTCTCTCTCCCTCTCTCTCTCTCTCTTCTTTTTCTTACATGCTATAGGTTGTGATGCATACATTTAGAGGTAATCATGTGTATCTGTTTTCAATACTCAATATTTGCCTGTATTCGATACTCAGTTCTAGGCTAGTATTATCACTTACAACAATTGTTAGCACACTGTTCCCTTCTCTGTCCCACCCACCCTCCAACTCCCAGACGCTTGTGGTAGATTCCATTTTTGGAAAGACCTCCTGACTCATGTTTTGTCTGACCTTGGATATCGGTATCATTATATGTATATGTATATATATATATGTATATATCTATATATTTATATTATGCAAAAAAATGCAGCTCACTCTATATCTGTCTTTTTCCTTCTGACTATTTCACTTAACATGATCCTCTCCATGTCCATCCATTTATAGGCAAATTTAATAACTTTCATTTTTCCTAACCCCTGTATAGTATTCCATTGTGTAGATGTA
>JAJIBD010004619.1:0-85877 GCA_021461705.1 Cryptotis parvus | reverse complement strand
CAAACATTAAACTATCTCTTACATACATGGTTAATACAAGTGAATTAACAGATTTATATTTAAATATCTAAATGCCAAAACCAAATTTTTATTCACAAGTATGACTCATAGGTTTATATAAATAAAACAAATTTGCCTGGGGGCTGGAGCGATAGCCCAGTGGGTAGGGTGTTTGCCTTGCACAAGGCTGACCCATGCCGGCCCGGGTTTGATCCCTGGCATCCCATATGGTCCCCCCGAGCACCACCAGGGAGTAATTCCTGAGTGCAGAGCCAGGAGTAACCCCTGAGCATCGCCGGGTGTGACCCAAAAAAGCAAAAAAAAATAAATAAATAAAAACAAGTTTGCCTGGTTAATTTTCATATAATTATACATTATATTCATAAGATTTACCCTTCCTCAAAGTATCTTTATTTCAGTTTGTGTTGTTCCATCCTGGAAGAGATCAGGCTAAAATCCAGGGCTAGAGTAATAGTGCAGTAGGTAGGGTGCTTGCCTTGCACACAGAATTTCTCAGTTGTATTGATATTCTCAAAAAAACCAGATTTGGATGGGATTGTTTATTTATTTTGTAATTCTTTGTGCTTTTTTTTCCTTTTATCTCACTGGTTTCTGGTCTAATATTTCTCCTTTCCTTTAAGGCTTTGTGGTGGCAGCCTTTTCATTCTCTCTGTTCACAATGCATCTGCTCCAGTTCCACGAATGCCACATAACCCTAGTAAGAAAAATAACCATCCAAATAGACTGTCCACTGCTTCCTTCCACAGTCTGGACTTTTTTCCATGGGTTTGTGTCCATGGGTTTGTGTCCATACAGCTATGCCAGTATCCTTCTGGTGGACCAGATCTCAGCCCTATTCAGGGCAAAAGTGTTTGACCAGCTTGTGGAGCCTGTCTTGTGTCCCTGAAAGGCACCTCCCTATTGGGTCAGTTGCACTAGCACACACACCTTCCTCTGTTCCACCCTGCTCAAAACAGTTGATCCAATCTAGGATCTCTTTTTTTTGTACAGTTGCATATTTACAATAATAACAACACAATGGCTCTGTTGAAAATTCCACACACTCCTGCATCATCCAAGTGGTGAGTAGTGATACAAGGCCAAGGGTCTATCTGAGAGTAGTTATACAAGGCCAAGGGTCTGTCATTGCTGCAGACTCTCTGTCCCTCTGAGGCTGGCAAGGAGATAGGAGAGGGCCCCTTAGCAAATGGAATTTCTGAGAATAAATCCAATGGTCCTAAAGCTGCAAGAATTAAGCCCCTAAAGCTGCAAGAATTAAGGCCTAGGATTAATAAGATCTTCCTGGCACCAGCAATAGACCCTGAAAAGACTGAACACCCCACCCCCAGAAGTTCCAACAGGAACAATGGTCAGGAAAGGAATTTCAAAGAAGACCACCCACCACTCCCAACACTACCCCCCTTGACAACCAGCTTAGCAATGGGACTCTTAGGTAGAAGCCCCATGTGGCAGCAGCTTAAGAAAAGCCCTATAAAAGTCCCCTTGAACAAAGGAGGGGAGCCCATGTGCTGCCCAAGCCCATGTGCTGTCTGCTCCCAGGTGGTCAAGCACATGTGGACCTGAGCACATGTGTCACCTGCATCTTCCCTCTTGAGAGGTTTACTTCCATGCTTTCATATCTAAGTTAGTATGTGTGTGCTGGAGCTCCAAATTGCTGTGAATATTCTACCCACTCCCTCTGAGAGAGCCCCACAAAGTAATGAGAGTATAGCGCCGCACGGCAGAGCCTGGCAAGCTGTCCGATGCGTGTTTGATATGCCAAAACCAGTAACAAAAATGTTTATTTTCCTGACCCCGAAAAGAGCCCCTTAATACAGCAGCAGTAAGAAAGGCGACCAAGCAGCGCCTGATAAAAATTTCTCTGCTAGTCTTCTGAAATTTTGCTTCTGCTAGATAAAAGACAGGAACTTGCAAGACTAGGTAAAGCCTAGCCTTCCCAGCAGACTGAAGCCACCCGAGGGGGCCCACCACCTTCACCTCTCTCTCATTCCTTATAGACTGCAGATGAGTGGGAGCTTCTGCTGCTAGTCCTGCCTCTGACTCCTTTTGCTCAGCATGTTGCCTTCTCATGGCATCAGGCCTCAGTGAGCTTGCAGGCTTTCATCCTCCCTTACAGCTTCCCAAGTATTCCACTGTGTGTAAGGACACACAGAGCTTCTTACTCTGATCCTGGATATTGGGCTTGTCTATTCAAACTAATATTTTTGTGTTTAGGGTGGCAGCACCAAGAAGCAGAATTTCTTTTCTTTTTAAATTTTTATTTAAACACCATGTTTTACAAAAGTTGCTCACAGTATAGTTGGTTAAATCATTTGATATTCTAACACCAGTCCCACCACCAATGTGCCCTTATCACCACCAAAAACCCTTGTTTCCCACCCACCTGCACCCTCATGCCTGCTCCCTTAGCAGGCCGAATCATATTGTTTATTACAACATATATCTCAGTATGGCATAAAAGCAGAATTTCTAAGCCTGCGGAACTTCCCTTCAGCCTTGTGTGGAGAACTCTCCGCCCTATTATCCATGAAGACACAGCCATGGATAAGGCTCCCTCCTCCTTGCATCCCTGCCAGCACTGTTTGCTTCTGTTGTTGTTTTTTTATGTGTTCCATTGCTATTTTGTTGTTTTCATCTGCATTTCCCTGATAGTAAACAATGAGCACTTTCCCCATGTGCCTATTGGCTGCCTGTGTGTTTAAGAACTGTCTGTTCATCTCTCCCATTTTTGGATGAAGTCATTGGTTTAGTTTTTGGATTGTTGATGGTTTGATTTGTTTGATTGTTTGTTTTGCATTGAGCTTTGTGAGTGCTGTATATATTTTGGGTATTAGCCATTTATCTGATATATTCAATGCGAATATCCGCCCCCACCCCATCCAGTAGGTGTCTTCTTTTAGCTCAGGTTTCTTCTGCTTAGGCTTGTTTCAGTTCTCATTGCCTCTAAAGTTTATTCAATCAAATTAGGAAGGTTCTGCCAGGTGTGGTACAGATGGAAGGTTTTAATGGTCCTAAAGAAGTTGGATCCAAGGGGGTGACTTCAGGGAGGCTACCCTAGAACTGAGGGCAGGGCGCTGCCCTGACTGACCACTTGGGGAGATGCTGTAGGCTGTAGCTGGTTCTGCACCATGTTCATGGATAAATGGTTCCATGTTGGGTCTGTCCTTTCCTTTCCAACAAACCTTGATCACTTGACACTTGATATCCGGTTATTCGTCGATTTGCTGTAGCAGGAGCCAGTAACATTTCCATTTGACCCTATCACATGCCAGTGTAGCCCAATGGCATCTGGTTGCTTCAGGAATATGAAGAGCCTCAAACCGTTCCTTCAGGGTTTTGACGAAGAGGTCTGACCATCTTGTAGGTGGGCGGCCACGTGATATTTTGACATCCCATGGGATCCAGTCGGTAACGGCTCTAGTCCAGTGGTCGCTCCAAATCGCATTACATGTCCAGCCCATCTGATTTTCGATGCCTTGGCAAATGAGACAGTGTCCCTGACTCTGGAACAGTGACGGAGGTCGGAGCTCCGGATTCCTTCTTTCACTTGAGTGAGGCGTGATATTCCAAGCATAGCTCTTTCGATTCCTCTTTGGGATACCTGAATAGCATTCTCATCCTGCTTTCGTAGGGGCCCAGTATGTGAGGGCGATCTGGCTGAGCATCTGTCACCCCATTGATCGCCAAGGTTGATTCGGCTGATCTGGCTGGCTAGGCGGGTGTCCCCTCCCCTCCCTCACCGCTCCATGTGCATCCCTCCCAAAGCTGTGCGCTTGGTCGAAGAGGACGACCTTCCCCAAAAAAGAGACGGACCAGTCTTTGGTCGAGGGTATATGAGTAGCTGCGCTCCCCTGCTAGAACCTTCAAACAAGCTCTCCAACAAACCTTAGTTTAATAAATATTTCTTCCCACCTTCACCTCCATCGCTATCTCTTTGCTGGCCTGAGTATATCACACCCCTTGCTCCACACCGAGATCCCCTTCAGAAACCATCCTAACTATAGGCCCATCCCAGTCCACCCTGCCAGTGGGGTGTTGCTGATGTCGCTGGTGAGGTCAGGTCCTGAAAGAGTAAAACACCCACAAAGAAGGTCACATAGAGCACCCACAACAGAAGTCGAATTGAACACCCACAAAGGAGGTCGAGGAGAGTACCCACAAAGGAGTCGAGTAAAGCACCCACAAAGGAGGTTGAGGGAAAGCACCCACAAAGGAATTGAGTAGAGCACCCACAAAGGAGGTTGAGGAAAGCACCCACAAAGGAGTCGAGTAGAGCATCCACAAAGGAGGTCGAGGGAGAGCAACCACAAAGAGGTCTCCACAGACCACTTCAGGGAATAGTTCCACTTTATTAGGTGGGAAAGGGATATTTAAATTGGGGGAAATAGGGTGTGAACTCTGTGTCAGCCTATCAGGCAGTGTGTGAGGGGGGTTAAAATGGTGTGTGCTTCTGTACAGGGTGTGTGCTTAATGTGTTTAGCTACAGGGTGACTCTAGGGTCCTCCCCCTGGGTCCCTCTCACCCAGGGCCCCTCTCTCCCCCAAAATCCAAGTGGGCTCACAAGGTGTGAGCCTCGTGTCCAGTGTCGCCACTTCTCACCACTTCCTACCCCACTGCCACACTGCAAAACCTGTCCCCATCTCTGTACTAGCTGCAGCCTGACAGGATGAGAAGTTACATGGCATGTTTCCCTGGTTTCAGAAAATGGACAGTGAATTACATTGGGCCCTAATAAACCTTATAAGAAAAAATGTGTATCAATCACAATAATTCTGGCTAATTGTATTGTGCTTTCTTTAAAGCATGTCATGCTACTGATGAGTAAACATTCATGTTACTGATGAATAAACATTCATCAGTCATGTTACTGCTTCATGCTAAGAAGGGTAAGTCACTGTCTGCCTGGTGTTTCCAGTCACAAGTCATGGACCAGCTCCTGCCTATTGACCAGTCATGCTCTGCGGGTCAAGAAAATAGACTGTGTGTGTGTATGTGTGTGTATGTGCACATGAATGTACTTATTCATTAGAATGTTATAGGAATTTATAAACCAGAAGCTGAAGATCCAGAGAGCTTAAGAAATGATGCTTACAATGTGCAAAACGGAGGGAGGGAGAATGAGAGAGAGCGAGAGAGAGAGAGAGAGAGAGAGAGAAAAGTGCCTGCCATAGAGACCCGAGGGGGCCTAACCGAGGAGGCCCACCACCCTAGTTGTTGGAGGTGGGTGGAAAGGAAATGGAGCACACTGGAGTTGGGATTTGTGCACTGGTAGAGGGATGGGTGCTGGAACACTGTATAACTGAAACCCACACATGAACAGCTTTATAATGGTCTATTTCACAGTGATTCCATTAAAAATGAATGGTGCTTGGACCATGTGGCTGGTACTGGCCACATTGTCAGGATTGAGAGCACTCGAGGGGATGAATTCAACAAGTTGAGGCATAAACAGAACTGGGTGGATGCAGGGACAAAGGGGTAGGAATGTTATGGCTCATTTGTACAGCACTGTTCTTTCTAAAGCTGTGTCACTCTCCACATCGTTTTTTTTCCCTGAATCTCCTTGTTTTCATTATAAAGGCCTATCTTGATGCTTGGTCTTGCTTCTGTGCTTTGGCCTGCCAATTCCTAAAACATAACACACACCACCTCCCGTGTGCTGGGACGCTGATCTGGAGGGGAGCGGAGATCACGTCTGCACCACTGAGACTTTAACCACAGTCTGCACATTTGCTCCAGCTTCCTTTGTTTTCACTATTAGGTTAGAATCACTCCAGTAACTATCCATTAAAACCTATTTTATTCCATCCTTCAGGGAATTCCGTTTACTCATAATAGATAAAAAAAAAAATGCTTCCCAACTTTTAACAATGAATCATAACTGAGAGAAGGAAATTGTGTACTAATATATGACTCGGGATGACTCCTGCTGCATCTACCTTTAAAAAAAGATTTTTTCATTGATGATTCTTCGAAAAAATGTCATAAAATTTCCTGGGCCTGATCATTTGGCCCACTAAGAAGACAGGTACACTTCCAGCAATGAAATAAATGTCATTTGCAATAAGTTAGAACTCAATGAACATCTTGTTTTATTTTTATTCATTTCCTTTGGGATTTCTTTGTCAAGAAATGGAGAGAAGTTGACCTGGGGCAAGAAAGGCTTCGTCCTTGTCCTGTTTTGCGGGGCTGGGAGAGCGTCCCTGTGCTGGAGGCCACATGTGTGGGCTCTGTGGCAGAGCTGGGGGTGCCAGGGGAGCTGCTCCGGCAAGGAGTGGTAGGGGCCTTTCTGCTTTGAATGAGGGATGAGAAGTTGGCGGTGGAACTTTGGTGCTGACAGGGATCACAGGGACAGGCTGGTCTCGTCTGGGAACGGGTAACAGAGCAGGTGAAAAGTGCCACGAAGGGTCTTTGTGTGAGACTATCAGGGCAGTGATGATGGTGAGTGCCTGCTGGAGACTGAAGACCAGTGCCTGACTGGTGAAGCAAATTTCTCCACAAGCAAATATGTATGCACACTTCTACTCACATGCAGAGGTAATGGGAGAGGGGAACTTCAGGCTCCTGGGTATTCATGTTGGTTTGGGAAAAGAAGAGAGAAACAGGAATCAAATAAGTGGTCATTTTGCTTGCCTGGGCAAGCAAAATCTGACAAGCATCCACATAGCATTTATACTCTCACACAGGCATACACACAACTATAATTCTCTGACATACAAGATCAAACAAGCACAAAACTATTAAACTCTGACATATAAGATAGACATTTAATTATTCCACTCTGACATATGATATCAGACATGCATACATGTGACAATTACATTGTGGCATGTAATAGTAATGATGCATACATATAAATGTTATACTCTGACATAAGATCAAACATACATGCAACTATCTGGCTGGAAAGATAGTATACAGCAGGTTGTTGATATAGCTGGTGAGGTCAGTTCCTGAGCAAGTAGAGCACCCACAAAGGGAGTCTCCATGAGCCACCTCAGGGAACTGGCTCATGCTCTAAGGTGGAAAAAAGATATTTAAATTGGGGAAAAGTAGAGTGTGAACTCTGTGTCAGCCAATCAAGTAGGGTGTGAGAGGAATTTAAGGGCTGTGATTGGTACAGGGCGTGTGCTTAATGTGTTTAGATACAGCAGGTAGTGCTCTTGTCTTTCACAAGACCAACCTGCATTCAATCCCTGACATCCCATTTGGTCCCCAAGCACTAACAGGAGTGATCCCTAAGTGCAGCCAGGAGTAACCCCTGAGCATAACTGGGTATGCCTCTCCCCCCTGAAAAAAACTCACAACTATTATACTCTGACATGCCTGCTTACAACTACTAAACTCTGACATATAAGATTAAGCACACATACATGACATAGGCATGCATTAGACTGATACATAAGAAAATATTCATATATGCTATGACACTCTGACATAAGATCAGACATCTAAGTATCACTGACATACAGGCATACAGACATGTATTGCAGAATATAAACCAAGAGCTATAAATCAGGGGCTGGAGTTTGTCTTCCATTTCACGTTTACAATTTTAGATGATGCAAAGACTTATTGAGGTCATGCTAAGAATAAGTTTGATGCAGGTGGTGTGTCATTGGCGATGCTGTGCTAACCAGTCTTTTACCTTCATCCCCAGGACATTCTATATTGGATAGTGCAAGGCAAAGAAATCAGATCCTTCTGCCATTGGCTGCTCCATCTGCTGTCTTGATACATACTTCTTGATTAACCCACATTTAAGACTTCAAGAAAAAGCACCTACTTCTTCAGGAAGAAGAAAATTCCTGGCTATGTATTGGTTCAGGTACTAACAAACCAAGTACTCCAACCCCACAAATAGTGTGGTTGCAACTAAATAAGAGGCTCTGGAGTCCCTTATAGGGCAGAGTCTCACACTTCACAGGCCGCAGCCATAACTGCATCAATGCTTACAGCACCCACAGTTCAGAACATTCTTATTAATCCATCACTAATTGGATCAAAGCATATTCATTGCCACAAATATGGAACCATCTCAAATGACTACCAGTGAGACATCAAATGCATTGAAAAGAAAATGTGAAGGTGAGAAAGTGGTGATCATTTGCAATCTAGCCTTGAGGCGTGCAATGTGTGTGCCTGGCTTTGAGTTCATTTCACTGAGATAGAAAATACATGCTGTTTTTTGAGTTCTATAAGTTTAAAAATGATTTTTCATTGGCCTTTAGGAAATAAAGAGAATGGTGGCGACCATCCTAACAGGCCAGCAAGCTGTTAAACATTGGCGTCTGCAAGGAGCGGCTGCTTCAAGAATTACTACATTCATTCATGAAAGCGACTTCATCAACTTCAGCAACTTTGTGGGCACGGCTGACCATGCAGCGGTCCATGACACAAGCACTGTGTGTCTACACAGTTCCTACCATCCACAGTAGGATCACACTGGTGCCTGCTCACAGCCAAGTCATGCACCCCTAGCCTTCAATAGTAGGGGAGAAAACTTTGATATTATCAACTGTCAAAAAGTAAGAAAGGCTAAAGTTGACTAGAATATAATTATTCCTATAATAACCACTAGTCCTCATATAGCCGGCACAAATTTTTGTATGCTCTATAAAAAGGAACAAAATTATGTAAGTGGACAAAGTCCCAGGGTAAAATGTATACACTAAAAGACTTGGTAGAAGAAAGAACACTGAGTTTTTCTATTTTCATATGAAATGCCTTTGAATAATATTTTAGGTGTTTTATTTATTTTTAGTTTAGTTTTTTGTTTGTTTATTGTTTGCAGGGGGTTCATACAGCAGTGATCAGGGATTACTCCTGGTTCTATGCTCAGGAATCACTCCCTGGCATGACTCAGGAGATCGCTGGGAAGCCAGGAATCAGGCCATGGTCAGCTCTGTGCAAGGCGAACACCATCCTCACTGTGCTAGCCCTCAGGCCCTCTAGCTGGAATACGTTTAATAGCGTGGTCTGCACAAGAGAAAGAAGGTGCTGCCCAACTGCCAAATTCAAAACATATGACTCACTTTGCAAAAGCTGTTTTCCATAGACCAGCTGCTAGAAATAGCATTCTTTGAAAAACTACTTTCCAAAATAAATCAGTTTATACGAACAATTCCAAACATGCTAACTCTTTAATCTGTAGGTGAGTACTCAGCTTTCAGATACTAACATTAAGCAGCAACTGAAATGATGTCAGGCTGTAGAAGTGTCCCACAGCACAGAAGATGTTCCATAAGTGAGTGATTATGTGGCCTCACTGGCCCCTGGGAGGTTCTGAAGCCTCCCGAGAACACAGAGAATCAGCAGTGGCTGGTGGGCTCTTTGTACCTTGATCCCCACCACCACCACTGTCTCATGGGACTTGTCTTCATCATCATGTTCTTGGCTGCTGTGGCTCATACCCTACCACTGTGACTCCCTCCTGTGCTGCCCAAAATGACCCACATAACAGAAGCCTGCATGCTCTGCCCAGACCACCCAACAGCAAGCCCCCTCCCTCATGTGCTTCACTGAGAAGCCATGACTCATTCCCTCCCTTGTCTGGACAGTGGAGCTAAGGGTCAGAGACATGGTCTCTTTTCCAGTTTCACTTGCATTTACGTAGTTAAAGCTGAATGTCCAGGCAGGCAATCCCAGACCTAAGGCTACTGTGTGAGGGCAGGGAGATTGTCCAGTGGATAGAGCGCATGCCTAGCATGTATGAGATGCTGATTTTTATGCCCAGAATATAGCACCAGACTGCCTAGGTACCACATACAGACCAACCACCAAGGTACCTACATACAGACTGCCTAAGTACCACTAGACCAACCAGTGAGACCAGAACTGCCAGGGTGGACCCAGACCTTCCCAATACTGCTAGGCACCCAGCTAGCCCCATGTCAAAAAACCAAGATCAATCCTTTATGAAATTTAGTCTTTTCTCATTTTATTGTAGTTTATTCTTTCCATTTATTTCTATTTGGGGGCCAAATGTTGAGGAAAAATATCAAACATCTCCTATAACTACATTCAATGATGAAATGGAAATGGAGAAATGATGAAAAGATAAATGTACAGGGTAATCTCCACAGAAACAAGAACCACTTTAAAAAAAAAAACACACCTTAATTTTAGATCTGAAAAAAAAGTATAATAATGTGAAACTTCAGACTCTAACCAGAGGAAGGTAATGAGAGGGTAGGTAAGCTTGGGCAGAGTCCCATCAGCACTCCCAAGCTTTCATGGAAGTCAGTTTTTTTCTCTGCCTCACAAGTGGGGCTTCCTTTGCTGTGGGGTTTGATAGCAATCAATTCCCATAATGATGTTTATCTCCAAAAGCTCTTTATTCTTCCTTCAAATGTCAGTGACAGTCTGGCTGGGCAGAGTCTTCTTGGTTGAAGTTCGAGGTCATTTCCAGGCAACTCTTGGAAGAAATTCTATTGTTCTTGCTGGCCTTGGAGCTTCTGTGCAGATCTCATAGTCATCTTTTGGCAACTGCTTCTTGGGTGGTCTCTGCTTTTCTCTTGCTGCTTTTAGAACTCTTTTTTATTTTTCATTTTAATTATTATGTGTTTTGGTGTATGTACGGTTTTACTTTGGAACTTTTGAACTTCCTGGATCCGGTTATCTAACTTCTTTCTCAGCTTGGGCAAGGTGTAGACTTCCAGGAAGAATTCTTTCTCTTTTCTCTCTTCTCTCACTGGAGCCCTGTGATGTGGCAACTATCACCCTTGATGCGGTCCCATGTAGCTCATTGTTTTTGATTCCTGTTCGCTGCCATTTTGGTTGGATTCTACTACTCTTTCTTCAGGATCACTTTCTTGACATGTGACTGTTCTGTTCTCTGTTCAGCCCTGTGTGTGTGTGTGTGTGTGTGTGTGTGTGTGTGTGTGTGTGTGTGTGTGTGTTTTTAGATCAGCTACTGTATTCTGAACGAATTTTTGTTTGGGCTTTTCTCTGATTTTTTTTCTCACACTTTCTGTCTTTGTTCAGTTTTCTTCCACTGAGGTCCCATTCCAATAAATCTTCCAAGAGTCTGCACAGCTCACTGGAGCTTTCTGGAGTGTCATCGTCATCCACAGGTGGAGGTGAGCAGCTCAATCTCCCCCACCATGTGTGGTGTCCCACAGGGACCTATGTTCAGGTGTCTTCATAACAGAGGTTTGGACAGCAAGGTCTCAGGTCATTGAATCACTGAGCCCCAAGGGTTTGAGCAACAAATTGAATTGCCCGTTGTTCAAAGAGCTCCATAAGTAGCCTCTGGTCTGTTGGGCACCAGAGATGCAAGTGCCTTCATGTTTGCTTATATACTTACAGGAACTTGGACCTTTCGGTGGCAGTCGTTGTTACTTGTGTGGCCTGCTGGGAGCTGCTGAGGAAATGGGTTAGGTTGGCCAGTTGCTGGGCTGACATGTGTCCTGCTTGGCTGGAGGTATGGGTCTGCCTCTGCCTGCCAGGGAGAATCTTCTCTGTAATGCTCTTCCATAGATGTTATTGCCCCTGCACTCCCCCTCCACCCCAATCTGTACTTTGGAAAGAAATGACTTAAATAATTGCAGTAGGAAAAAATAGTAACCTGATTGTGTTGCAGCCCTAGGGCACCTTTAATATTTCCCGGAAGAGGGAGTTAATTGACATTAGGTGGTACTCACTTCCCAGGAAGAACAAATTGAATGCAATTTGGGCTCACTCTAACCCTGCAGATGATAAAGTTTAGCTTCCCCATTAACTGAGTACAATTAGCATGTACTCTTCCCCCACGGGAGGTGGAGGGGGTCCCCCGGATGCTGCCCAAGCAGCCATGGTCACTGTGACCTCCCTTTTGAGACCGCCAAACCCCTCCCCAGCACTGGTTCTTTAACGTTTGATGATAAATTTTTCAAAATTAATTTTATAAAGATAAAATCCATTTTCATAGAGTAGAGAAAACAGGAGTCTAATGTGTTTCCCTCCTTCTCCTCCTTCCTCTACCACGCAAAAAAAAAAAAAAAAATCAACCAGACCTCAGACGCATTCTCTGTGGTTTTTCTCAGGAGGTGGAAAATGATGGCTCAGAGCATACTGAATCAGGTTTCTCTCAGAAATTCTCATTCAGAGAGAATCTCCGTGACACAACTCCACACCTCCACCCATAGCAGTTAGCAATACACATCATCGCAAAGCAGGTCCTAGCCCACAGAGTACAGGTAGAATGTGTAGAGCAATACTACATCATTTCCTGTCACATTGCCAACAAAATTTATTCTGTAGCAGAGGGGCCTCACAGAGCATTCCCGAGTCTCTTTCTTCTAGTCTTCCCACCTTTCCTGTGATAGTCTGTGTTATATTGCTTTCCTGTAGTTCACTTCTGGAAGCAAATGGAAAACCACCTCTCTGTTATAGTAACCTGTATTCAGACTCCAGTAGGTACTAGAAATAGAAGGCAAAAAAAATCATGCTTGTTTTGATTTTATCTGGTTTCAGCTTGGGAATGGAGCCCATGGCTTATTCTTGACTCCATGCTCACTTTTGGTGGTGTTCACGGAACTGTATGTGGTACCAGGAATTAAACCAGCATTGGCCATGTGCAAGTCAAGTGCCTTACCTGCTGTACTATCTCTCTGGCACCCCAAAACACACCTGTTAAAATTCTATATAAGTGGAGTGATGAGGTTGCTATAACTCGTGTGGAGGAGAACCTGTACCCAAGGCCCCCAGCTCTGAGCAAAGGGCGTAACTGTGCTCACTTTGTTTTGTCTTTGGGTACAGGGATCCTTCAGGAGAGCCATTGAGTTGGTGATAATAAGCTTTTTCTTGAAATACAATTTAATTCCCAGCTCATGGTCAAAATACCTGTAAAGAAGTAGTATTAGAGGACCGGAGGGGTAGCACAGCAGGTAGGGTGTTTGCCTTGCTCGTGACTGACCCGAGTTCAATCCCCAGCATCCCATATGATTCCCTGAGCACCACCAGGAGTAATTCCTGATTTCAGAGACAGAAGTAACCCCTGAGCCTTGCCAGATGTGACCCAAAAAAAAAAAAAGTTGTAGTAGAAAGTTTTAAAATGAGTAAAAGATCTTTATATATTCGTTTCATTTTTCTAATATTGAGGACTAGATCTTTTTTACATTATGGCATGAATATATGTGAACACAAACTACACGGGAGATACAGATTTTTTTTAAAGTTTTGAAATATGCCACCTGGACAATAGCTCGTTAGGGAGGATCAGGTGCCTAGCAGGAACAAAGCCCGGAATTTGCTCTGGGGCACTGTCTGGGCAGAACTGAGCACAGGAATCTCAGCCCGGACCCCAACACTGTACAGAAACATGAGGATTCTTCAACATCAGTTTAAACACTGAGTTTTTCAATCTGGATCCAACAGTAAAGGCAACAAACAGAAATAAATGAACAAATAGAACCCCAGCATGGAACCCCATCAATAGATCGGAGACCCCTTTCACAAGGGACCACTTCCAGGTCCATCTTCCTCATGGATATTTTTTGTCTGACTGGCACACAGGGTCTCAGACCAGCCCTGTGCCCTTTGCAGTTTCAAACATGATACTCGCTACTCCAAATATTTGAGCAGAAATTTGTCACTACCCAACCCATTTTGCCACCTTGAGTAATGATTCATACACAAGGTTTTTCATACACAGGAATTTTTTGTTCCTCCTTGATTTCCTTCAGGGAAGAAAGGGTCATTTTTCTTTCTTGTTTGTACACAATTTCTCTATTTTCAATTGGCAGAAGGAACGAATGTGCCATTCCAAAGAAAGGGCTGGATTTAAAATTAACAAGCTAGAATTGTGGGCTCTACTATTGTCGTTTGTGATTTATTTTTGCAGTCTTCTGGAAAAAAATGGGTAATAATAACCCTTAACAACTCTCCTCTTAGGGCACTTTTTTTCTGAAGGAGGACTTTTCAATCTAACCATCAGTCTGGCCCAGACTTGTATCTACACACTTTACTTCTTATTGTCAAAAGGTATGAAAAGAAAAACAGTCATTATCGGCCGCAGATACATTTGTGCAGCCATCATGGAGCTTCTGAGTAATGAATTCTGGGTGGGAACCCAAAGAATAAGAAATGGTCTCTCCTGGTGCAATAAAACTGCCACCCCAACCCATTTTACCTGAAAATATGGAGATGAAAATGTGGGACCCCCTGGCTTTCCCTAAAGCCCCCTCTTGCATTCTGGGGTAGACAAAAAAGTCTTTTAAACTGACCCCCAAAGACTGTTTCTGGGGATTGATGGCTCTCCTGTGGAACCAGCGGGCACACCTGGTGCTCACCCAGAGGTCCGAATCCTTTGCATCCAGCACACCCCTCTGGGGGTGGGGCATAAGGGGGGGGGGGGAGCTGTCTTTGCAGCCAGAAGCTGCTGCCTTGCCCAAAGGCCAAGTGCCAGGCCGCCACGCTGTCACCTGTGAGGACCAATTGTGCGACCTGTGGGCGGCCCCTCGTCCCCCATGTATGCAAGAAGGGTCTGGCGCGAGACGCGGATCTGTGGCTTTAGGGGTGGCTCAGAGAGTTAAGGGAAGAGGAGGACGGGGGGCGGCCTGCAAAGGAGAGGTGCGGGGGCGGGGGTGCAAAGTAGCTGCGGGACACAGCCACGTGCGCTCTGAAAAATCCCCCAACACTCGAGGCCCCAGAGTCCGTGTCTGGCGGCGAGGCGGCCGGGGGCTGCCCCAGTGCGAGCGAGAGGGGGCCCGGGGGGGCGGCGCTGGGCGGCGCGGGTGCGGAGGGTGGGCGGGGAGCGGGGAGAGCGGAACGGCGCTGGGCGGCCGGGGTGTAGGCGGCAGTGAGGAGCGCAGGGCGGACCCGGTGCAGGCGGACGCCGGGAAGTGCGGCGGTGCGAGCTGCGGGCTCGCGGGGCTTAGTGAGGGTGGGGGGGTGGGGGTCGCAGGGGGCGGAGCGCGGGCCGCCGGGGCTCGCGGTTGGTCGGCCGGGGCGGGGGGCGGGGGACCCCCACGTCAGCGGCGGCGCTTATAAAGGGCGAGTCCGCACCCGGGCGCCCGCCGCAGCCACCGCGCCTCTGCGGGCTCTAGGATCGGGCGAGTCGGCAGAGTCGGCGGCGAGTCCCCAGAGCAGCGGCGCCCGGCCAGTTCCCGCCAGCCCATCGCCGCGTCCCGCCGCTATGGCCGCGCCGGCCGAGGGCTCCGGGGCCAACTGGACGGCTGATGCCGGCCCCGCGGGCTCCCCTGGGCGCGGCGCTAGCTCTAGCGCTGCCGCCCGACGCCGCCTGGCTGCAGCTGCTGGGAGGCAATGCTTCGGCCCCGGCGCCCGCGTCCCCTGCGTCCCCCGCGCCCCCCGCGCCCCCCGGCCAGCCTAGCGCACCCCTTCGTGCAGCCGTCGTGGCGCATCGCGCTCTGGTCGCTGGCCTACGGCGCCGTAGTGGCGGCCGCTGTGCTCGGCAACCTAGTGGTGGTCTGGATCATCCTGGCGCACAAGCGCATGAGGACCGTCACCAACTGCTTCCTCGTCAACCTGGCGCTGGCCGACGCCGCCACGGCCGCCTTCAACGCGCTGGTGAACTTCATCTACGCGCTGCACGGAGGAATGGTACTTCGGCGCGGGCTACTGCCGCTTCCAGAACTTCTTCCCCATCACCGCCGTGTTCGCCAGCATCTACTCCATGACGGCCATCGCAGTGGACAGGTGAGGTGCGGTGGACCCGGGGAAGTTTTCTAGGAACACTGCCAGTCTTTGTGTTTCAGGGAGGCCCAGGCTCCCGGTCACCCCTGGTTACTGTCCCAGCTTTCCCGCTTTCTCTGTTTCGGAGAGAAGAGCAGCCACGCCCAGTCCTGTTTCCTCCCTCACGCCTCACCCCAGGACCGTATCTCTCCCCTCACAGCTCCAGCTCAGTGACCGCCATAGGCAACACCCCCCGCACCCGTCACGGCCGGCTCCCTGGCCTTTCCTACAGTCTGGGACTTGGGGTTCACTTGCAGCGACTAGCAAGAACATGGGTTAAGCGGCCACGAGGGTGGAAGGTTGATTCCAATTGTGGTTTCAGATACCTGGCAGCCAGAGCCCCCTGCAGGATATTTAGAAGCGGGACGCACTGTTTTAGGTGTGTCTCGACCAGAGTTTCCCTGGCCGCTGAGCGCTGTCCGCCCCCAGGCGCACCCGGGGCGCGAGCCCCTTCCAGAGACCCCAAGGTGCACCCAGGCCCCTCATCCCCCTCCACAGACCCCAGCCGCAACCGGAGCTCGGCACCCCTTCCACAGACCCCAGGGCGCACCCGCGGCCCACGCCTCTTCCACTAACCGCTTGCGCTCCACTTGCCCAGATGGACGCGGTGGGAAGCACCCGCTTGTGCTGGGACTTACCCAGCTGCTCTGGTCTAGCGGCAGGTTGTCTCTTCAAGACGCTGCTAGCATGGGTGTGCGGGCTCTGGACTGTGATTGGCAGCTGTGTGAGGGGTGCTTGGGGGGTGACTTCCCTTTTACTTCAAGTCTCAGCATTCTCATCTACAAAACGAACATCCTTCCTCCATCCACAAGCCCGCTTCCCAGTGGAGCCGGGTTAGTAGTGGTCTGAGAACACAACAGTTCTTTCCACCCTCCTTTCTCTGCAGGAATGAGCAGCGCTAACAGCCATCTGCAGGAACTCCCTTGCCTGTCAGCACCAGGGGGGCCACAGAAGATCAGGTGTTAGTGTTCCTAACCAAGCAATGCCACAGCCACAGCCAGCAATGTCAACATAAGGGGGGGGGGGGGGATAGGTCAGCAGGTAGGGCGTTTGCCTTGCACGCGGCAGACCCAGGTTCTGTCCCTGGCAACCCATATGGTCCCCAGGCGTAATTCCTGAGTGCAGAGCCAGGAGTAATCCCTGAGCATCGCTGGGTGTGACCCAAAAGAAAAAGAAACCTCCCAAACTGGCAGTTTTCCTTCCTCCATTCATTTCTGATGCTGAGGATCAGCCCCCAGCGGGAAGCCATGAAGGTGCTGCCACAATACCAGGAGATAGATAAAGCGGCTTTGGTTTGGTGCTGGGGCGCACTCCTGGCTGTGTCCAGGCTCACTGACCATATGTGGTGCAGGGGGTCAAAAAGCCTGTACTGCGTCTCCAGCCCAGGTGGAGGAAGGCAGCACGTTAAGTTTAAAATCCTCCATCCTCTTGAACATTCTCTGATACATTATGAAATTTGACAAGAATTTAGTGTGTGTGAATTTTGAGCAGGGGAAAAAATATTCTTTCTATATCTTTTTGCCAGAATTGATACCAAATCTGAAATGGGGTCTGGGGTTATTTTAATGAGTACCATAGTACATTTTCACTAGCTGTTCCTTCACTGGGAAGCTTCGTTCAGTGTGTGCAGTCTGTTGGGAAGTCTGATGAACCCAATTCCGTTTACACAGTGACATAGAGAAAATGCTAGTTAAGATCAGTTTTGTAGTCAATGATGATGCATGTATGTTGTTGGGACTCTTGTCAGTTCCGACTGTGCACTGAGGTCCCAGGAGCCTGTGGGTCTCCCTGCCCTGCCCCCAGGTTGGCTACTACACCCCGTGAGAATTTCAGGTGCCCGCCATGCACCTAGCCTTCGTGGCCTGCCACTGTGTTCACGGAAAGCGGATTTCACTGCATCATTAATGCCTCCCCTGATAGCTGCAGCCATTGGTTATATAAACCTTCACTCTTATTGGTGGAGAAAGGGCATCTTCCAGCTGCCGCTTGACTTCTTGCTTACTGTATCTTTTGTCCTCATTTAATTCATACTAAATTGTATCCTCAACTCTCTGTGCCTCTGCCTGAAACCAAAGCTCCTCTGAGCTCAAGAGCTCAGCTCGGTCAAGGACAGTGTTTGACAGATGGGTAATACCCTCCCCAGGGATACTGAAATGATCTGGGGAGATGGTGCAGCCCGGTGCCACTGGCAGGCACTTTCTGTTTGTTAACTTAAAATCGATTTCTGAGGGTCCCTGAGGGACCTACTTGGTTTCGGGGTGGTGGGGGAGCCCTGGTCTAAGACTCACAAAAGGCATGACCTCCACAAGTCCCTCCAGAGACAGGCCAGAGCCCTGATCTGTTCCTCGTGGTGAGCCTTGGACTCCCCAGGCACAAGGGGGTAGGTCGCTGTCTGCTCCCTGAGGCAGGCAGCTCCCGCAGGAAACTGCTGCTCACCCCTCTGCCCTCACTAAAGGCCTGTTAGTTGTTCTCTTTGTTTCCTCTTTTGCCTATGGTTGTACATGCTAGAGCCTCCAGTACAGTTTTGAATGGAGTGATGAGATCAGGTGTCTCTGACTTGTTCTAGAGTGTAAGAGGGAAGAATGGAGTCTAACAGCTGAGGCAGTGTTGGTACCTCACAGGTGCACTGTGTAGGAGGAGAAAGTCGCCTCTGCTGGGGCAGGAAGGTCTGTGCCATGCAGATGCTGGATTTTGTAGAATGCCCTGTGCAGCCTTTCTTCTTTATTCCTTACTGTGTCACAGTGGTAGACTCCAGTAATGGATTTCCAAATCAACCTCATATTTCAGAAATAAGTCCCAGGTATTATCATGAAAATGAGCTCATGCTTTGCGTCTGAGATTTCCTGGCTTTGCTTGCTGATGTATGGTTTTAGCTTTGACACTGACATTTGAAGTTGGTGTTGGCCTGTGGCTTTCTCTCTCTTCGCTGCCTTTGTCTCTGATGATTAGGAATACTGACTTTACACAGGGACATGGGACATCTTCTCTCCCATGTCTGCTGGGAGTTTAACAAGGATTTGGTAATGTTCCCTTTTAAGTGTGAAAACAAATTCATCAATGTGTTCATCTTGATGGTTCTTTTTAGAATTTAATTCTTGTTATAAGCATAGTCAGGTTTTCTATTTTTCTTGAGTTTGTTTT
Source organism: Cryptotis parvus (assembly GCA_021461705.1). Classification (NCBI taxonomy): domain Eukaryota; kingdom Metazoa; phylum Chordata; class Mammalia; order Eulipotyphla; family Soricidae; genus Cryptotis; species Cryptotis parvus. Next base: position 67,040 of record JAJIBD010004619.1, on the reverse strand, counting down.
TTTATCTCTATCACTGTCTGTATCACTGTCTTCGCGTTCATCATCGATTTGCTCGAGCGGGCACCAGTAACATCTCCATATGTCCTGTCTCATGCAAGTAGAGCCCAAGGGCACCTGCTTGCTCCAGGAACATAAAGAGCCTCAAACCATTCCATCAGGTCATGGGAATGAGGTCTATAATTGTTACTGGTATCTGGCATATCAAATATGACACGGGTTGCTTGCCAGGCTCTGCCATGCGGGTAGCATACTCTTGTAGTCAATATGTGTCATATCAATATGTGTTATTTATTAGTAATATCTGATAGGCAGTCAAATTATTCTGTCTTTGTAAAGGAACTGTAGGCATGGCCTTTATACACATATTCTTTCTTGTAACCCTCCGATACAACTTCCTTTTATTGCAGATGAGGAAATGAAGACTCAGAGACTTAAGTGACATATTCAAAGTCACAGAGACTAAACTCAAAAAATCCAACTGACAACCTGTAATGCCACAATACTGCTTCAGTCCTGCTCCATGGCTGCCTTTCTGTGGAAATTCAAATGCCAAATAATTTCACGAGGACAAAAATCACTTGAATGTCTAAAATCATCAAACAGGCAGTGTGTAATTATGCTAATGTCTGTAGGATCCCTCGTGCGAGGCTCTTAGAACAGGGTACTTTCTCATGAATAGACAACACTTCCCTGGGTGGCAGTGTCCTGAGACCAGAACTGCTTCCAAACTGGGTCTTAACTCTGAGCTTCTGCTTTTGTTCCATTCGTTTGGACTCACCCTCAATGGTCAGCTACAGTTGTAGGTTCAGGTCCTGGAACAGCTGCTAAAGTAGCTTAATACGCACCTACAGCTCTAAACCAGCATACAAAGAATGGGTGCCAACATCCTCTGTAACGGTTCTGTGACTGTATTCATCATCATGGATGATCCCAGATGGGGAGGTATGTAGGGGATCCTAGGACTAAAAAGGGCCAGTGAAGTTTTTCTCCCCAGAACATTAATCTGGAGACTGAAAGACACATGTGACCAGTGGTTTGGGGATGGGATTACATTCCCAAGGGAAGTCTTTTGCTCTATGTTGCCTCACAAGGAGCCTATAGCTGGCTATGCTAATCCCTTCACTATCTGTTTTTTTTAAGTATCAGATAGGCATGATTAGGGTGGTGTTGCCCTAACCAAGCAGAGATGCTATCAGGAAACAATCATCATGTTCTATCTTCCCTCTGAAAAGAGGAACAGGTAAAGATAATGCTACCTGGTGTGATTCTTAATTCCCATCTTTGTCTTGAGTTAGCCAGAGCTTGTTTCTGCTGCTTGCTACCATAGAACCCCAAATGGTCCATTAAAGAGATTCAAAGCCTCATTGAGGTAAGATCAAAAGTGTGAATCTGTCTCAAAGGGATTCCAACTGTGGGGAGAGCAGATAGGTGTGTAATAGGACACCTGTTGATGATCAGAGGGTGGAGTGTGAGGGTAGAAGGACAATGTGACTACTGTAAGGTCTGAGGAAGGCTGGATGCAAAGGGACACTCCAGGTGAGTCTTGAAGGATGGGTAGGACTTTGGCTGAGAAAAAGGGACCTGGAAAAAGCTTAGGCCTAGATGCTTTCTTAGCACAATTCTTTCTCTCCTCACTAATAACCAGTGTGTAAATAAAAATGTAGCTAGATATACTGTGCTTCATTCAGTCTTTTCTATTATATCTTGACCCCCTGACATCAATCAGCTAGACACTTCAAAGAAAGCCCAAGCCAAGTCTTGGCTTCTGATATTTCCAAAGACTGGTCTAGGGAGTGACAGTGGTTAAGGTATAAAGTAAAAATGCTGCAGAGAAACACCTAGAGAGCACTCATCCAACAAAGTCAGTTTCAATCCCAATGAGAGATAGAGGTGCCATTCAAGGACTGGGGACTGATTTATTTTTTAAAGTGGTTGCTGCAGCAGCGGACTGTGGTGGCGTTGTTCCAGATTGTTTCAAAAAGTCGTTAAATTCCAATCCCAAACAGAGCTCAGCTATCAGTTATGGATGTGGGTTTTCTCAGCCGGCAAAGTTCACAGGAAATCAGGAAACATGTTCCTGAGGAGAAAACCTTAAATCCTGATTCCTGGAAAACCTTCTGGAAAATTCTGATTCTCTGCTTTCCTCAGATTTGTTGGGTTTCATTTTAGAGCCTTCATATATTTTAGGACCTCCTAGACTCTGCTTTCACTCATGACCACACTTGGAATTATCTCAGGCACCCATCCTGCTAATGCCAGGACCCCCTCTCTGTCCCCTCTACACCTGCCTCCCTGCCTTCCCTCCACTCCGGACACTGTTCTCCAGCCACTGCTGCCCTCCCTGTGTGCTGGGAATGAACCAACACAGTCTGTTGTTTGGATTCACCAGACAGAAGAAAAGTTCTAGAAAAGCTGAGCATGGTGGAGAGAAAGGTTTGGGGTTCAGGTCCCCACTGGGCCCTATCTGACCACAGACGGGCTCTTGTTCTCGCTCCACAGGAGTACCGGAGCAGCTGGCCTTGCCTCCAGGCCTGTCAGCCTTCTCTGGGTTCCAGTCACTCTGTTCCTCCCACACCCGTGTCAGAGTTAGAAAGGGAGTAGCAGCCTCTTCTGGGGCTCTCTGTAGCTTAGCCTAAGCATGTGTGGTCTCTAATATTCCAGCTTTTCTGGCATGATGGTTTTTCTTCTGAGTGGAGGGAGTTTACAAGAGAGAGAAATCCTAACTCATCACTCACCTCTAGCTGTGAAGGCCAGAAAGACTGTGATGGTAAAGGTGAGGTCTAAGAAGTAGGAAGGCTGCTTTAACAGCGGGAATCCAGAGACCCAACTTTTAGTCCTAAAATTTACCACAGAGAAATTGGAACTGAAGTTTGTTTTAGATTGGGGGTTCCAACCACCAGTGCTCAGAGGCTACTCCCAGCTCTATGCTGGGAGTCACTCTATTATCTCTTTAATTTTATCATAGTTGTTTGATTCATTGGCATAAAGTTGTTCAAAGTATTTTCTTCTAGTGGGGAGGCCAGTGTGATGGACCATTTTCTTCTCCCGTTTTAGTAGTTTATGTCTTTTGCATTGTTCATAGCAGATCTAACTAAAAACCTGTCATGTTCATTTCAGCCAACCAGTTCTCTTATGATTGAGCTCTGTTGTCTCCTTTTTTCTGAATTCCCCCTCTGTTTATTATTTATTCTTTTCTACTTGCTTTGTCTTTAGTTTGATCTACTTTTGTAAAGTTTCTTAAAGAAAAATCTTAGATTATACAAATCATTATTATGATGTGTAAATATCATATTTTTATCAATATTTTCCTGTACCTATTGCATTTTCTTAAGTCTTTATTCTGTTCAATCCAGAGTTTTTAATTGCCTGTGTATTATTTATCTTAATCCATTGGCATATTTTCCTCAGACTGGCAATTTTCCAAATTTTTCTTTAATTTATTTTCCAAAATTTTCCAAAATTTCTTTGTGAATAATAAGAGAATCCCACCTGCATGGCAGAGCCTGGCAAGCTACCCATGTCGTATTTGACATGCCAAATACCAGTAACAGCTATGGACCTCATTCCCATAACTTGATGGAATGGTTTGAGGCTCTTTATGTTCCTGGAGTAGGCAGATGCCCTTCGGCCATCTCGCATATGACAGGACGTATTGAGATGTTACTGGTGCCTGCTCAAGCAAATCAATGATCTATGGGAAGACAGTGATACAGTGATTCTTTGTTAATTGGACATTTCATTCCATTATGGTCACATTAGACCCTTTCTATATGATTGTTTCCCTCTCTTTTGGGGGTCACAACACCCGGCAATGCTCAGGCGTTACTCCTGATTTTTGCCCTCAGGAATTATTCCTGGCGGTGCTCAGGGAACCATTCCTGGTGGTGCTGGGGATCGAACCCGGGTTGGCTGCATGCAAGACAAACGCCCTCACTCTGGCCTGATTTTACTTCTTGTAAACTTTTCATAGTTGTTTTATGGCCTAGGCGGTCTGTCCTGGAGAATGTTCCATATTCACCTATGGAGAATTTATAGTCTACTTGCTATCGTCGGGGCTGTTTAATAGATGACAGGCTAATGGGTATGTTCCAGCTCAATTTTCCTTGCTCATTAAAGAGATGTGTATTTTTAAGGCCAGTGTGTTCTCTTGAGTCTGTGTGGTTTTGTCCTGTAACATGCTCCTTTGTGAGTTGCATTTGTACTTGTATTTGTGTGTCTTCCTCTTGTCTTGTATCCATGCATGTTCTTCTGACAGCAGTAAGTCCCTCTTGTTTCACTCACTCACTTAGTGTCCGAGCATTGTATCTTTTCCTGAGACTTAACTTTCAATCGGCCCACATTTACTTTTTCTTTCTTTGGGGAAGGGGTCACACCCAGCAATGCTCAGGGGTTACTCCTGGCTCTGCACTCAGGAATTACTCCTGGCAGTGCTTGGGACCATATGGGATGCCAGGGATCGAACCTGGGTCAGCCATGTGCAAGGCAAATGCCCTTCCCACTTTGCTATCGCTCCAGCCCCTGCCCACATTTTTCAAAGTTTCAGTTCTTTGTGAGGATGTGAAATACCATCTAACATTACTTTCTCTCTGACTGAAAAACACCCTTTTATATTTACTTACAACTCTAGATCTAGTTGTAAGAAACTCTCTCAGTCTTTTTTTTTTTTTTTTTGGCTTTTTGGGTCACACCCAGCAATGCTCAGAGGTTAGTTCTGGATCTAGACTCAAGAACTACTCCTGGCGGTGCTCTGGCGACCATATGGGATGCCAAGGGATTGAACCCAGCTTGGCAGCATGCAAGGCAAACGCTCTATCCACTATGCTATCACTCTGGCCCCTCTCTCCCTCTCATTTATCTGAAAATTGCTTTATTTTCATTTTGGCCTTAAAGACTATTTCTGGAAGTTTCTGCTGTCAAACTTGGGCCACTGTCTCTGAGTTTCTCCTTCCTCTATGCCTCGTCAGTAGCCAGCTAATGACCCCAGTTCTCCTGCATGCAGTTGGCTGCTTTCCTGTGCTGGCCCCAAGGGTTTCTGTCCCTCTGGTGTGTCGTTGTAGCTCTTTTTGTTTCTCTGACTTAGAATTCAGAGAGCTTCTTGGACATGTGGATTAACATTGTCCACCAGTTACTGGAATTTTTCCTATTCTTGCTTCAATAGTGACCTACCCTGGGCACCCAGGTGCTCTTTCCTGCTGGTTCAGACATGTCGAAGCACTTCCTTTCCAAAGAAGCTATAATGGGTGGTCCTGTTTAATCACTTATGTCACTTTGCTACTCTCTAGCTTATGAATCCTGGTATTAAATTTCCTTTGAATGGTTTCATTCAGTTCCCTGAATGTATTAACACCTGCAACTTGGAGGTCTTTGCTCTACCACAGCGCTGGCTAAGAAGACAATTTCTGAACTGCCTCACCTACCCTGCCCCATTATTCTCTCCAAGAAGCCGTGATCCTGTGTCATATAATGTAGTGACTAATTCCTCCACTTCACTGGAGGCTGATTGTGACATGATAGTGTGTTTCTACTTTCCTTTGTTGTGTATTGGCTAGTGAACTGCCCAGAACAAGCTTGTGGCTCCCCTCTCTCTTTCTGGCCCACCAGGTCATATTTAAGACTGGCTCCCCGCTGAGCTCCAGGCTGCAGGAGCTTAGACAGAAGGGCACTGAGTAATCCCAGTGAGTCCTCCCATTTGCTGTAGGAGTTTCAACCTTCCAGGGAAGCTGACAGAGTTTGGGGGTCACTCCAGTTCATCCAGACCTAGGAACTCTGGGAATGGTCTCCAGCCTCACCTGAGCTTCCAGGCACAGGTGCCCATAGTGCAGAGAACATGACCTTGGTGGAAAGGCTTGGTGGAAGGCCTCACCTTGCCTTTCCTCTTCTTGCCTCTCCTCTCCTCACATCTTCTCACCTCTCCTCTCCTCACTCTTTGCCTCTCCTCTCCTCACCTCTCCTCACTTTCCCTCTCCTTCCTTCACTTCTCTTCTCATCTTCTGTCTCCGCACCTCGCATCTCCTCTCCTCACCTCTTCTCTCCTTGGGTCTCCACCTCTCCTTTCCTTGCCTCTCTCTCCTCACCTCACCTCTCCTCTCCTTGCTTATCCTCACCTCTCCCTCTCCTTGCCTCTCCTCTCCTCACATCTCTCCCACCTCCGTCTCCTCTCCTCACCTCTTCTCTCCTTGCCTCTCCACCTCTCCTTTCCTTGCCTCTCTCTCCTCACCTCGCTTCTCCTTGCCTCACCTCTCCTCTCCTTGCTTATCCCTCACCTCTCCTCTCGTTGCCTCTCCTCACCTCTCCTCCTCCTCACCTCTCCTCTCCTTGCCTCTCCTCTCCTCGCATCTCCCTCTCCTCACCTCTTCTCTCCTTGCGTCTCCACCTCTCCTCCTCCTTGCCTCTCCTCTCCTCACCTCTCCTCTCCTTGCTTATCCTCACCTCTCCTCTCCTTTCTCTCCTCCTCTCCTCACATCTCCTCACCTCGCTTCTCCTCACCTCACCTCTCCTCTCCTTGCTTCTCCTCACCTCTTCTCTTTGCCTCTCCTCTCCTCACATATCTTCACCTCGCTTCTCCTCACCTCACCTCTCCTCTCCTGGCTTATCCCTCACCTCTCTCCTTTTCTCTCCTCTCCTCACATCTCCTCACCTCGCTTCTCCTCACCTCACATTTCCTCACCTCTCCTCTCCTCACCTCACCCCACCTCGCCTTGCCTTTCCTCTCCTCACCTCTTACCTCACTTCTCCTTACCTTACCTCTCCTCTCTTCCTCTCCTCACCTCACTTCTAACCTCTCCTCTCCTCTCCTCACCTCACCCCACCTCTCCTTGCCTTTCCTCTCCTCACATCTTACCTCCACTTCTCCTGACCTCACCTCTCCTCTCCTTGCCTCTCCTCATCTCTCCTTTCCTCTCCTCTCCTCTCCTCTCCTCACATCTCCTCACCTCGCTTTCTCCCTCACCTCACATTTCTTCACCTCTTTTCTCCTCAATTCACCTCTCCTCTCCATGCCTCTCCTCTTCTCACCTTTCCTCTTTTTTCTCACATCGTGTCTCCTCATCTCGTCTCTCCTCTCCTTGTCTCTCCTCACCTCCTCCTCCTTCTCCTATCTCTCCCATCTCCTCTTCTTGCCTCTCTTTCCTCATCTCTTTCGCCTCACCTCTCCTCACCTTTCCTCTCCTTAACATTTTTTCTTCCTTTTTGTTGCAGAGATCAGGGTGTCACACTTTGTATACTCAAGGCTGACTCCTGACTCTGCACTTGAGTTCACTACTGGCAGGCTTGTAGGACCATATGGAATGTCAGGGATCAAACCCATGTCAGCCATATGCAAGGCAAGTGCCCTACCCACTGTACTAGCTCTCCAGCCTCTCCTACAGTTTTGGGATAATTAATTAAATGAAGCTGTTTTCATGAAAGTAGCACTTTGCAGAAGTTCTACCACAGACTTTCATGGTGGTCCTAAGATAATACAGAGATGACAAAAGAGCAATTTAGAATTTTCTATGTGCTCCAAAATGAAATAACTGAACTCTGATGTTTTGAATATCTTTTATCACCAGAGATAGTATAATCATCAGAAGAGTAATGTTTAGTACCAAAACAAATCATATTTTGTAAAAATGTCATTTCAGGAAAAGATGATATTTCTCTGCAGTGAGTCACCAAAGCCGAAAATGCCTTAGTGCCAAAGGTCAAAGCTGTGGGTCCTGAGCAGACGTGATGCTTGCACAGACTGCCCAGACAGCCTTTACAGCCTTTTGTGTTTGGAATTTACAAAGACCCAAACACTGTCTGTGTGTCTTGGAACAACTGGAGATCACAGAATCCCCATTGTTTCAGGCCCATGTTCTCTGTATGGCAAATTCATCAAGTGCAAGCCCGGAGGCTGTGTCTCCTGGCAGCATTCCAGACTACAGCCCCCAGGAGTCCAGAAACAGCACCGGGAGAGCAATGCCACGTCCTGAGAGCCATCACCAACATGGCTCTGAGGACAAGCAGAGACCACCCCACCCCCCAAATTCTATTTTAATAGAATAATTCTATTTTACTGTAATATTTTACACCAATTAAAAAAAAACAGAAGAAAAGAAAGAAAAAACCTGAGGTATATCAAGACAAAGTCAAGGGCAGAGCAGGGTGTTCTTAGGCCACACAAAGGAGAAGCCAGGGAGAGAACACCGGCTGTGCTCTGGCCCCTTCCACAGAGCGAGGACTGCGTGAAAAGGCCTTAAGCTGTGGTGTCCACATGCAGCACCGAGCCATCATGCAGGGTCAGTCCTCTCTTCCTGTCCCTTTCCCTTCCTGTCTGTTTCCTTTCCTAGCACATCAAGGACCATTGTGGGAGCTAATTACTAGCCAGGGAGAATGTAAATCAAAACACCCTTTTCCCCTTCTAACTCAAAACATCTCGTTTAACTGTTTGTGCGCTTGTGCGGAAAATTCCCCCATTCCGCCATGTGTTCTTCCTTTGTCCCCTTCCTTCTGTTAGGGTATATAAACCTAAGCCTGTCTGGAATAAAGCGAGTCATCTCTGCAGAGACTCCCGGAGTGCTTGTCTTTTCTTAAGGCTCCCTGTACTCACTCTCCCTCAGGGACTTTCCCTCTTTCCATCACTGTGCACAATGGTGGGACAGGTAGATAGTTATGGCCGACTCTCCGCCAGTCCGTAGACCCAACGTGTCAGAGCTACAATGTATATCCCTTTATCTACTTTCAGCACTCAGTTCTTGTCCAGAAAGATCATTACCGTCTATCATTGTCTTACTGGTCCCTTCTCTATCCTAACTGCCTTCCCCCTGCCCCTTCCATTGTGGCAAGCTTCCACCGGTGGATCAGTACTCCTGGCTCTTGATTTTACTGTAGTCAGTGGATATTAGTCTCATGTTGTGCTTTTTATATCCCACAGATGAGTGCAATCATTCTGTCTCTCTCCTGACTCATTTCACTCAGCATGATACTCTCCATGTCCATCCATTTATAAGCAATTTTCAAGTGATCACAGTCTTCAGGAAAAACAAAGTCATGAAATTTGTTTCACTGCTTTAGCACATGAATAAAATCATCCATTTCCCACAATACTCAGTGTTTCCCACTGCCCGAAACATGCCCCTAAAACGCCGCACATGGTAAATGTGGGTGTATGTTGAGTGCCTCTGAGCCCGCACACTTATAATAGATTCCAATCATTGACAAGTCCTCCCAGCCCCTCCCTGTTTTGCTTGGCCTTGGATATTAGTCTCATACAATTCTTTTTACATCCCACAAATGAATGCAGTCACAGAAATTCCTTTAGACAGATGTGCTCAGCAGCAGCCCTGGAGCCCAAACACCAGCCATGTCCTTGAGCACAGCGTCCATGGTTCACTCTGCACATCTCCACATCACCTCAGGCCAGAAACGCCCCATTTCTGTGTTCAAGTTGAGGGCCACAAAGGTGAGGCAGTTACCTGGCTGGACCTGGACCGAGCCCTTCCCTAACTGCTGCACGGAGAACCCCATTTCCTTGTGTGCTGTGCCAGCAAAACCCTCACCCAAGACATAGTCCAGGCCTGTGGGACTCCTGTCTCGACTTCCATGGACAAGGGCAGAGCCACCAGCAGAATGACTGTTTGTTTGTGTGCAGGTATATGGCCATCATCGACCCTTGAAGCCTAGGCTGTCAGCCACAGCAACCAAGGTTGTCATCGGGAGCATCTGGGTCCTGGCCTTCCTGCTCGCCCTCCCACAGTACCTGTACTCAGAACCAAGGTCCTGCCCAGCCGCACTCTGTGCTACGTGCAGTGGCCAGGGGGCCCCAAGCAGCATTTCATGTATGTTCATTGTTATGATTATTTTGGGAGGAGGGGGCGTTGGGGCCAACCTGACAGTGCTTATTCCTGACTCTATGCTCAAGGACCACTGCTGAACAGGTTTGAGGGACCCTGTGGGGAGAATCCATTGGGCATTAGAAGACCCCTGGGCTCACACATGGAGTACAAGGTGTGTGAGAATACTAGAAACATACAAACACCTTATTGTGAAGTTTGTAAAAGTTCTAAATTTTCCTAACTGGAAAAACAGGATGACTTCCAACTTCTTTGGGTTGGGGAAGGAAGGGCAGTGCCAGAGGGCTGCCTGGAGGAGGAGGAAAGTTCCCCGGAGCAAAGTGATAAAGAGTTCCCGGGGTTGATTTGCTTCCTGCAGATGCCAGGCTGAAGGGACAGGGAGTCTTGGCTTTTCTTCTTTGTTTTGCCACTTGGGAACCCTGAACCCAGACTTGGACAGGAAATAAGGGTGCTATGTGATAGAACGCAAATCTGTCACATTTTGAACAAGCAAAAGGGTAAGTAAGACATAATTGTGTAGCTACTTGCACTCTACTTTGTTTCTTAATTTGTGTGCTGACAATTCTTTTGTGACTATTGAAGCAAGTAAAATGATCATCTTGCAAAGCCAAATTTTAATCTAATTTGGCTTTAATCTAATTGGGTCTGCCCAGAGCCCAGATTCTTTGAAGGGCAATGTTAGTTCATAAGCACTAAGCGTTAAGAGAGAAAAACAGGGCACTTATTAGACCAGGCGCTATTTTCTACCTATGATCATCAGTGGGCCACGAGAGTGCCACTGCTCAGCTCTGCTTTCCCAGATGAGGGTCAGCTGGTAAGAGTCCAGCTGGCGGAAGGTGGCAGAGACTGCTTTCTTCACAACTTTGGGACATGGGGACCGAGGGCAAAAGGTGGCCCGGAGTCTGGCTCCTGCATTCAGCCTGAGCCTCTCTGCCCACAGCTACCATGTGACGGTCATCGTCCTGGTGTACTTCCTGCCTCTGCTCATCATGGGTGTCACCTACACCATCGTGGGGCTCACCCTGTGGGGTGGAGAGATCCCAGGAGACACCTGCGACAGGTACCACGAACAGCTCAAGGCCAAGAGAAAGGTACCTTGTTCCTCCCTTTGCTTCCCGCGTGGTCTGCTGGGACGTGCTTCAGGTTCCATGCCTGCCTTTGCTTCCTCTCTTTCTGCAGGGGTGTGTGGAGGCATGGGGAGGGGAGACTGCTCTCAGCTCTGTGCTCATGGGGTTTGAGTTAATGCTGCCAAACCAACCACCCCCACCCCACCCTGCGTGCCAAACAAGCTCCAGCACCCTGAACTACTCTGTCTGTCCCTTCCTTTCTGTCCCTTCACTTCCTGTCTGTCCTTCCCATTCCTGTCTGTTCCTTTCCCTTCCTGTTTTCTTCCCTTCCTGTCTCTTCCCTTCCTGTCTTTCCCTTCCCTTCCTGCCTGTTCCTTCCCTTCCTGTCTGTCCCTTCCCTTCCCTTCCTGTCTGTCCCTTCCCTTCCTGTCTGTCTCTTCCCTTCTGTTCCTGTATGTCCCTTCCCTTCCCTTCCTGTCTGCCCCCTTCCCTTCCTGTCTGTCCCTTTCCTTCTTGTGCACTCTCAGCTGCATTTCTGTGCAGTATGGGCTGGTCCTCACAGTAGGACCTTCCCATTATCTTCTGCATTCCTGATCCCTCATCTGAAACTCCTGAGACTTCCATGTCTCAGCAGCTCAAGCTTTTTCCTTTATGGACCTGCACCCTCTGATGTTCTCTAATCTCCACATACAGTTCACGTAAGCCAGAAAAATCTCTTTTTTAAAAATAATATTGATGCTGGTTTATAAAGAGGTTCTCAGAGGGCTAGAGTGCATGCCTGGAATGCACAAAATCCTGGGGCTCACCCCTGACACCCTATTTGGTCTCTGGAGCACCCCCAGTAAAGATCCCTGAGCACAAACCCAGACGTAATCCTTGAGGACTGCCCCCCACCTCACAAAGCAACTATTTCTAGTAATCCTGTCATTTGTTCTGGGTTTAAAGACATAAATCCAGTCTTAGGCCATTTAATTATATGCTGTCTCCTCAAGTATACAGATGATATTACAGATTAGCCTTGAGAGAGAAAATGAGTTGATCACAGCAGTACAAAAGCCGTTCGGGAAAGTAGCCCCATGAGCAAGTGGGAGCCAGCCTTCCCCAAATACACATAGACAAGATGAATTAAAGAGAACATCTTTAACAAAATGATAGACATTTTTATGGCTTTGGGGATCAATGCATCCACCATTTTTGGAACTGTGCTCAAATCTCCCCAAGACTCATGGCTGAAACGATCAAAGAGAAACCCATAGAAATACACTGTGAGTCAGTCATGCAGAAGCCAGCACGCCTGAAATCAGAGTAATCAGAAACCCCCAGAGAGTTGAGTTAACCACTCCTCAGGCTGTGCATATATGTGCTACCTACGTCTGTGGTTTAGAACGCCGGTAGTTCTAGCCAGCACAAGGTAAAAGACAAATAATAGCCTCCAGAAACTTCCCTTGTTATTATGTGGAACCTGAAAATCAATATGCAAAATATCCGTGACTCTCAAATGGAGTACGAAAATCCTCCTCAACAAAGACTGTTGTGAAAATTCATTGACTGTATACAAAAATAATAATAATTTTTTAAACAGAGACCACTGATTCACAGAAGTTGAACTGAAGTGCATTACAGATCTTGATGTGAGACCCCCGATTACTGCTGGTCTGTCCATGCCATGAGCCTCAGAGGGATCTCCAGTGATCGGACCCTGCTGGCAAAGAACATCCACGGAATTTAAACAGATGGGACTGCAGAAAACTGCCTGCATTGAAAAGTGAAGTGTGATCAAGCTATTTCTTTAAACAGCAACCCGACTCAAGAAGAAACAGTGTCACTCGCCACTCACCTGGCAGAGAACTCATACCCGGATTTGTGAAACTCTGTGATGTAGTCCTGAAGAAGCTCTCCCAGTGTGAGAGAGCAGAACAGGCATGCAGATGGCCAGAGACATGGGAAAGTGCTCCTCACCCCTTTTTTAGGGAATGCAGATCATAGCTCTGCCAGGTAACAGGACCCAAGGTTTTGAGGGCCAAAAGTCGCCCTCACTCTGCTACCATGTCCAAGCAAGCGAATACAGCATTGTGCAAGGCTGGAAGTCAGTCTCTGCCCATGCACCCACTTTGTACTGCCCAGCACAAATCTCCCAGGGACAGAAAATGCCCCCTGTCTCGTGCTCTGGGAATGGCACTGGCCTCACAAAGCCCCTAGGCCTGGAAAAGAGCCACCGCGACTGAGACCTGGTTTTGTAAAGGCGCCCATGGCTGAGGTCACAGCCTCTCTCTTGCTGTGTTTCTCTGAAGGGCCTAAGGGCAGTGAATCACAGTACCACTGAACTGCCAGCATTGCCACAGTGTGGCCAGAACCGAAGGGGGTCCTCACCCTGCCATTGGGCTCTGAGCAAACTTAAGAAGCACTGATTTGAACATTTGCCTGTGAACTCTGGGACGTGAAGTGTTTCTCTACCATTCGTTCCCGCCAGGTGTGCTAGCATTCCCGCTCTGTTTGTGGCTCTAACTTCTGCTAACCTTCCTGTGAGCAATAAGTCCAGCCTGGTGTGCAGGGAAGGAGCTGTCGGGACCTCCTTCCATTTCTCAGCTCCTCCACTGTGCAAGGGAAGCATGCTGGGCTCCAACAGCCACGCGTCATTCCATCCCCAAAAAGGGCTGCAACTCGCTCCCTGCACATCTTCACTGAGAAGACACTGCCAGCGCCCTGGAGTCCTCCCAGAAAGGACTAATCCCAGGGGTCGCGTCAGGCTGACCAACCCGGAATGCCCTCCGCTGCTCCTGAGACAAAAATAGACGTGATTATTATTGCTAACAAGGACGAGAATGCTCCTGACGCCTCTCTAGGAGCTGCCGGCCACTCCTGTGCCTGCCCTCTGTGGGCTTCTGCCTCGGGTGCTCCAAATGGATGAGCTGGGGAGGTGACACCCACATGAGGGAGGCAGGTGCCACCCGCTCCCTTGCGGACCCTAATGTTGCTCAGTCACCATCTGCTCTGTCACCTGTGCTCAGGGTTATCCCTGCCAAACCAGAGTCGCCTCCAGAGACTGGGGTTGCTGGCTGTTCACAGTGCAGGGACAGGTGGAGTGGACCCAGAAACCCCAGTTCTTCTGTCTGTTTAAGCACCTGGAGGGCAAGCGTGCTGTATCACTGTGTTAGCCGCCCAGAGTCCAAACTAAAAGGCTTTCTTACAGGTGAGACTAAAGATGGCACATCGTTGATAAGGACCCTCATTTCCCACCATCATCCCTCACACTCAAAATCATTCCCACTCCCAGACATGAGTGTGAAGTGCCTGGGGTGCAGGGCTGCCCTCACGCACCCAAGTGAGGGTACGTGCTGCCCAAATGAAAAACATGGCACGTAGAGTGACTTCTCCGCAGAATGAGAGGCACGCCAGGTCCTTGCCCTAGTTCTTTTCACATTTTTAATGCAGAAGATTTTTTGTTTTGAACATCCAGAGCTCCTTTTATGTACGCTGAAGAGACACAAACCCCTGGACAGTTCTGCCCTGAGTGCAGAATGGGAGCCCCCAAAGGTCCAGGATGTGCTTTGGGACTGATCGTTGGTGTTGGAAGTTAGTGGACCTTCTCTCCCTTTATACGCCAATACCAGTTGACCCATGTCTGCGAGTTGGGACTCGCAGACATGGGGCAGAGCTGCTACTGGCTCTCCCTGTGACCAGCCACTCACGAGGCGCCCGGGAGGGATGGTGTGTTCTAGCCCTGGCCCACCACCCCAGCAGAGCCTCGCAGCAAGTCAGACGACCCCCACTCCGTGGGGGCCTCCATTTTCCACATCCGGACTTCTCTCTGTCAGACCTCCACCCAGCAGACCAGCCTATCAGCGGCCGCGCGGTTCATCAATAAATGCTGGACTTAGAGATGCCTACAAGAGTATGCTACCTGCACGGCAGAGCTTGGCAAGCTACCCGTGTTGTATTTGATATATATGCCAAATACCAGTAACAATTATAGACCTCATTCTGGAATGGATTGAGGCTCTTTATGTTCCTGGAGCAAGCAGATGCCTTGGGCTCTACTAGCATGAGACAGGACATATGGAGATGTTACTGGGGCCCGCTCGAGGCAAATCGATGATGAGCGGGAAGACAGTGACAGTGACAGTGACCAGTTGACCAGCGCCCGGCGACCGAGGCCCACCTCTCCCACAGACTACTGAGCCCCTGTGCCCAATCATTCACCTCCAGCACTGCACTGGGGCTGTGCCAGTGACAGGGAACAGTCGCCAAGACACTCGCTCTGCCCCCAAGGCACGTGGGACCCAGTGGAGCAGAAATCAAGGTGGACCTTTGCCTTTTCAGGACAGGGCCAAGCATATGGAGCCTGGGAGGTGTGCTGCTTCTCCCCCAAGCCGGGCGGGTGCACAGCACTGCTGGATGCACAAGCAGAGTCCTCAGTCCCTCGAGCATGGCCCCTCTCTAGAGAAACGAGCAAGTGGACATGGAGGATGAAGGGGTCCCAAGCCACTCGCCCCGTGGCTCCCCTAATCCCTGCTTCCTTGGTTCCTGTTCCTGTGACGAAGGGACAGTGACAGGGCCAGGGTCTGTGGTGGGGATCTAGCCTGTCCAGGCAGCCAGAGGACAGAGAGCTCTCCAAAATGACCTCTCCCTTCTCTCTCTTCTCCCTCCCGCCCTCTTCTTGGCCCATCTTCCTTTCTCCTCTCTTCTCTCCTTTTCCGCTCTCTTTCCCTGTCTCTCCTCCTTCCCTCTCTCTCTCCCTGTACTTCTTTCCCCTCTCCTCTTTTACTCCTCTTTCTCCTCTCCCTCCTGCTCCCTCTTCTTACTTCTCTTCCCTCTCTTCCTCTCCCCTCCTCTCTCCACTCTCCCCCTCTCTCTCTGTGGCTCTCTCCCACCCCAGGTGGTAAAGATGATGGTGCTGGTGGTGGTGGCGTTCGCTGTGTGCTGGCTGCCCTACCACACCTACTTCATCCTCACGGCCGTGTACCAGCAGCTCAGCAGGTGGAAGTACATCCAGCAGGTCTACCTGGGCAGCTTCTGGCTGGCCATGAGCTCCACCATGTACAATCCCATCATCTACTGCTGCCTGAACAAGAGGTGGGCCCGCCCTGCCGCATTCCTGGCAGTGGGAAGGGAAAGGGGCCCTGATCTTCCCATACTGCCCAACCCCATGCAAACGGCCCACCCCGGCAGCTGTCACATGATCTCCTTCTCCCTCCAAACCCTGCAAGGCTCTATCTGTGGGAGAAAATGGGGGGGGCTGAGAAGGGGTGCCAGCCAGCCCACAGAGGATGCTCTGAGGGGATCCCCTGCATGAGGGGAAGTTGTGCCTCGGGCTTGAAACACAGCAGGTGTTTCTAGAGTTGAATTCAGACAGGACGGAATGAGGTAAAATGTGGTTTCCAGACAGAACCGTGTTCCATGTCAGGCCAGTGCGCTAGGGGTGGAGGGCACATTGATCAGGTCTGAGCCCCCAGTGAAAGCAGAGTATTGAGACCCACAGCCACAGAGCCAGTGTCTGCCTGGCTGGGGCCTCAGCTCTTTCCTGCAGTGTCCCCTCCCTCCACCACGCATATGCTGGATGCTTAACCCTTAGTGTTCCCCACTTCGGTGGAACCTCCAGCAGGGAGGGGCCTCCAGCTATTGCGTTGTGTGAGCCCCACCTTGCAGTGCAGAGAGGGAAGAGAGGCTGGGGACCCTAGTTCATACCCACTTGACATCTTCCTAGTAGGCTTCATTCCCCAGTTTCCCATGCTGAGGGCCTGGAGCATTCATGGCAGCTAGAGAAATCTCTATTGGAGCTGGAGGCTGACCGAGTCACAGCCTGGAGCAGCTGAGCCCTGTGGGGCCTGTGTCAGGATTGAGACGCTGCATCTATGCAGCAGGGTCTGTGTCAGGATTGAGACACACTATGCTTACACAGCACACCCACCCCCAGCATCCTAGGAAACTGAGAGACCGTGAAAGCTGAGTACCAGCCCCACAGATTAGACATGGAAATCAGCCTGGGGCTCAGCTGAGCAGATGGTGGGAAGGGTGTCCTGCTGGCCAGGGCACTGACCAGTGGTGCTCTGCCTCCAGGTTCCGGCGGGCTTCAAGAGGGCCTTCCGCTGGTGCCCCTTCATCCACGTGTCCAGCTACGGCGAGATGGAGCTCAGGGCCACCAGGTTTCACCCCACCCAGCACAGCAGCCTATACACGGTGTCCAGGCTGGAGTCCATGACGGCAGGTGACAGGGACAAGGGCCAGTCCAGTGGGAAGAAGCCAGCATCGGGCCCCACCAGTGCCCAGCGCCATGGGGCCTCCACCACCTCCAGCTTCCTGAGCTCCCCCACACCTCCCTAGAAGAATGTGCCTGAGTCCCCATCGCATTGCCCCACCTTCCTGCGCCCCAACAAGAGGGGACCGATGCACCCCAAATGCAGCCTCTGGACCTCTGGCTGTAGCTGTTCATGAGCCCCAAAGCACAGAACATCTGCTGGCAGACGGCCCTTTTCACACTCACAGCAACCTGCCATACACATCTGCGACACTCGTGGTGTGATGCTTCAGGGAAGAGAGGGCTGTCTGCCAGGGGGGGGGAGGTTTCGGCTCTGCAGGGCAGGAAAGAGTTCAGCGGAGTCCTTCCCCTGGAGGAAGGAAATTAAGCTCAAAGAGTAGGAATTCATGGAAATTCTGGATCAAAGACTTTGGGGACAGGAGATGGCGCGACAGTGCAGCGGGTACTTGGCATGGGCAGGGTCCGGCTCAACCCGGCCCCCAGTGGTTTCCAGCACGATGCTGGGAGTAGCCCCCCAGCATGGCCAGGTGTGACCCTGGGCCCCCAGCACCACCCCCCCAAAGGGAAAAATTCTTGTAAAATGTAGACGCGAAGATTCAAAAGAATGTTTCCACAAGAAAGAAATGTGTTCCTTGTCCTCATGTGCCCTTATTAGGCAGCCATATATGCTGTCATATTTGTCTTCTCTGAGGAGTAGTTTTCACGTTTTAAAACTTACTGTTGGTTTGGTTATATACATTAAAGTTCCGATCCAAGAAAATTTTAAGACCTTAAGAAAAAAAAATTCTATTTGGAAGAGATTTACTTTTCAGATGTTTGGCTTTATTATACTAGGTTGATTATAAACACTGAAGATGCATTTCAGAAAGAAAGGTCACTGCTGGGACACAGGACTGATGGGCCCCTCAGCGTGAGGCATGGGGACAGCTGGTTCCTGCCTGTTCCTTCACTAAAGCCATAGATGAGGGCCACCAGCTCAGTCTAGGAGCCCACCGCCTGCATCCACAGTGCAGGGAAATCAGTGTACTGGGGTCAAAATTCAGGGAGAAAGTATACAGGGCAGCAAATACACAAGTGACCCAGGGGTAGAGGGACTCCCCCTCTCTCCTCAGGGAAAGAGAGCCTACAGTTACAGAGGATGGGAGAGGAGAGCCCCCAATGACAAGAGAGGGGGAAAGATGAGCCCACAGTGACAAGAGAGAGAGAAGAGGAGAGCCCACGGTTACAGAGGAGAGGGAGAGGTGAGCCCACAGTTACAGAGGAGAGGGGGAGAGGTGAGCCCATAGTTACAGAGGAGAGGGGAGAGGTGAGCCCACAGTTGCAGAGGAGAGGAGAGGAGAGGAGAGGAGAGGAGAGCCCACAGTGACAGAAGGGGAGAGGCGAGCCCACAATAACAGAGGAGGGGAGAGGAGAGCCCACAGTTACAGGGCAGGGGAGAGGAGAGCCCATAGGTAACCCATGGCAGGGGAGAGAAGCTGCAGCTGGGGAGGTCGTCACCGGCCATAGGAGCCGGTGCTTGTTTTGGTGCTGACAGGGTGTCCACACTGTTCAGGGTCTTGAGCAGGGACTTCCTCCAGGGACTCCCGTGCCTACACACTGCCCAAGGCAGAGGGATCCAGAGCACTGCAGGCTCTGTGCTGACCGACAGACCCCGGAGTACCTGAGCCCTACTCAGAGCACAGCCTTCAGGGACACAGTGAGCTGCCAGCTCTGCCCAATTACCATCAGAGGATCTACCAGGAGGCCTCACTGGGTGGCCTCCATCAGCCAGTCGGTGAGACACAGAACCAGTGTCTCAAGAGCAAGTTTCGACCCACGAGCTGCCGGGACATACATTTCCCATGTCTGCTCTGTATTTGCACCCTGAGTCAAAACTATGGAGCTGTCAGAGGCACAAACACATCCCAGACTGCAGCTGATCATCTCCTGGGTTTCTCGGCATCTGGAACAGGCATGCACAGGCCACATTTCCACAGAGGTCACAGAGAAAGTTGTCACAACTGCCACAGAAAGTCTCACCCCACACCGTCCAACTTGAGAGATGTGCTCTCTTATAGTAACTCCCTGTGCCTGTTGCAATACAGGTGTGTCCTGGTGCAGTGTGAAGGTGTCCTGGGCTCCTGGTGCAACACGGCGTGTCCTGGTGCTCCTGGTGTGATGTGAAGGTGTCCAGGGCTCCTGATGCAATACAAGCGTGTCCGGGGCTCCTTGTGCAATGTGAAGGTGTCGTAGTGCGATGTGAAGGTGTCCAGGGTTCCTGGTGCAAAGTGAGGGTATCCAGGGCTGGTCTTAGCATCTGAGAGAGCTTCAGTGCCTTCAGGTCACAGAAGTGGCTATGCCGAGCAGAGGTCATCAGAGCAGTTGGGTGTCGGGGAATGCCGCTGGGGTCCCCAACAATACTGGGGAGCAAGTTCCCTTCTACCTCTGAAGCCGGCTGGGAATGGATGAAGACTCAGGAATCCGATGCAACACGATGAATAAGTAAAGTTTTAAAAAGGCTTTAATTATCACAGGTTCAGGCATACAAATCAGCAATAGAAAAAAAACCCTGTGCTTAGGATTCCCGGCTAAAACCCCAGCCACGTGTAGGCCAAGATGGCAGCCACCACGTGTAAAGGCCCTGTAAAGAGGAGACAAAGACAAGACTCCCAAGAAGAGTGCAAGCCCCCGAAAAAAGAGCCCAAAAAGAGAGAGCAAGAGAGGAAGCAGCCTAGTTTTATACCCCTGCAACTCAGACCTCCCACTATTATGGGAAGCAGGGAGGGTCAAATGCCCTCAGGTAATTTCTCCCAGCACCTCACCGAGGCCCTTTTAAATGCTAATGTCTTGAGCCAACATCTGCCTGGAAATGCCTTTATAGGGTAGAGAAGGGGGTTTCTGAGATGGCATGCCACTGTACCAAAGATTATACTAATGCCAGTTAAATATTTCTCCAAGCCTTCACAAGAGTCTCATCTACTTCATGGTAGTTTGTATTTTAGTTGCCTTTGAGTTATCAGGGGAGCCATGCTTGCTTGCTTGGAGGCAAACAGCATTTCTCTCTTGTCTAATTACTTAGAGATCCAATGTGGCCAGGCAAATCTAAATCTGTGGCTGGTAATCTAATCTAATCTAATCTAATGTAATCTAATCTAATCTCTAATCTGTGGCTGTGGCAGCCAAAATCTGTGCCTGGTAAGATCTAGCTAGTCCCAAGATGATTGTGGTAGCATGAGAGAATATTTATACCAGCCAGTACAGAATACATGGTCAGATAAACTGCCACATTTAAACTACCCCTCTATCTATGAAGTGACCTGCAGGAGGCAATCCAGGGCAGATGCAGAGGCTCTTAGAAGAGTCCTGCAACAGTTGGGACCTCAGAGCTACATCTGGGAGCCACCCTCATAGCTTTCACATGTGCCCAGAGTCTGGGACTGTGGAAAAATGTGGTCCTATTACTACTCTATCCCCACTAGGGGTGTCTCCAAGCCCCCTCTCACCCAGCACTCCTGCAGCCTCATTGCCTCCTCTCAGCACTTTCTAGAAAAGAGTTGCCACCCATTACATACTCCCAACTATTCGAGGAAAGCTTGCACACAAGTGGTAAGAAAAGCACGTGGACATGAGGGAGACAAGCCAGCTGCTGTGGAAGTGAGGACTGGGACAGTGTGGGCGCCAGGCGCTGGGCTGGGTAAGACACGCCCTGGAGATCCTATCCCTGATCTGGTCCCATCCTGGGTCTGAAGACTCTCCCTCCAAATTCCATTTCTCCCTTTCCTCACTGTGAACGGTGTTCATTGTTTTCAAGCAAACACTGGCTCAGAATATTAACCGACGCCTAAAACATTGGTGTTTTTTTAATATTTCATTATACCACCGTGAGATATACAGTTACAAAGATGTTCATGTTTCAGCTTTGGTCATACAGTGTTCCAGCACCCATCCCTCTACCAGTGCCCATTTCCCACCACCAATGTCCCTGATTCCCTCCCCTCCCCTAGCCTGCCTCTATGTCAGGTTCTTTATTTCTTTCTCTTTCTCTCTCTCTTTTCCTTACCTTCCACATTGTGGATTACAATAAATACATTAAGAGGTCTGTTTTTATTCCAATACCATGCTGTTTTAATTACTACTGCCTTGTAGTACAGTTTGAAGTTGGGAAAGGTGATGTCTCCCATCTTATTTTTCCGAGAGATTGCTTTAGCATCTGTGGGGGTTTATTGCTCCATACAAATTTCAGGAGTGTTTGGTCAATTTCTTTGAAGCATGTCATGGGTATTCTCATAGGTACAGCTTTGAATCTGTATAAAACTAGGGAGTATTACCATTTTGACAACGTTGATTCTCCTAATCCATGAGCAGGGAATGTGTTTCCATTTCCTTGTGTCCTCTTTTATTTCCTAAAGCATTGATTCATAGTGGTGCGTTATTTTTAAACTAGTTAAGCAGAGAAAAATACAAAATTTTTTGAGAAAGCTATATCTCAATACCTAGCATCATTTTAAATACCTTCTTTCTTTAACATTCTTTCCATTTTAAAAGAATATTAAAATAAAAAATCTGTCATATTTTTGTTATTTTTCTTCTAGACCACATATTTTTCAATCTCCAGTGAGAAAAGGTGAATCTAAGCATGTTGCCATGTTGTAGAATCTAACCTACCACCTTTGACTTCTCAGCTGCTTCCTCCTGCTTGCAGGGCCCCTGGGAGCCCAGCAGAGTACCCCTGTCCATCCCAGGCTCTCCTGAACCGCCATGACAAGGCAGCGCCCCGTCTTAGAGCTGGCCCAGAACCTGCTCTGTGTGCATGTGCGGTCTATGCAGCAGGGCTGAGCTCACTGCATGCACAGTGGGATTAGTGCAAAGGGGCTGCAGGAGGGAGCCCCGCCTGGGGGTGCCATGAGAGGCCCCCAGCATGTGCTGTCGAGTCTGTGTCCACAAACAAGTGCATGTTTCTTTCCAGTTGTGGCAGTAACACTTTCCAGGTTTGATCAATTCATGCTCTTTATTTTTTTACATATATGGGAAAATGAGCGAGACCTCTTGCTTTAAAAATTTTTTAAATGATAATAAAAATCAGAGCACCCCCTGATGCTTCCCGAGTCCCCTGATGTGTCTAAGCATCTCTCCGGACTGGGGACTTCACGTCCTCCTGTGTTCCCCAGAGTGTGTCAGCCTCCTCCGAGCACCTCCCTCCAGAAGCCACCTCCATAGGGAGCAGAGAACAGAACAGGGCCCCTTGTCCTGGGCTCTGCGTTAGGCCCCCTGGGGAATCAAGTCTGACTCCTGCCCCCATTCCAGGTCCTGCATGAAGGAAGGTTCCCTGTGTGAGGGAAGCATGTAGTGAGAGGCCCAGGAGTCGTGGTCACCTCAGAGCCCACTCAGCAACCCCACATTTCTGCCCAATGGACCTGCAGCAGGCAGGAGGGAGGAGGGGAACCATGAACTCAGCCTAGCCTCATCACACTCAGCACCTACCAAAAAAAGCAAAGGACGGAGGGCAGTGGGGTTCTCCCGCACCTCTGCTCCTGCTTACTTGGTCCTCAACAGCAGCAGCCCACCCAGCATATAGCCTCAGGGTCCCCTCCTATCTCACAGGGGTCTCTGCACCCGATCTTGGACCCCCACGGGGTCAGATAGAAGCAGCAGAAGTTTGCTGGGAAGCTGGACTCTCCTCTTGGGGCCTGTGACCACTGTGTGGGCAAGACACAGCTGAACCTAAGAGGCTGGTGTGTGTGGGGTGTGAAGCAGGACATCTAGGGGGCCTTTGGCAGCCCCTTTCATTGCCAGGGTGACCACAAAGCCAGACTACTCTCTCAACAACATACCCAACAGACAAGCACCAGAAGGCTGGCACAACCCATGTCTAGCTCCAAGCTCATGGCACACCCATCCTGGCACAGCACAGGTCAAGGCCCTTGTGCCCCTGGCCCAGTCCTCCTGCTACATGCTCTGTGCCCAGAGCCTCTGAGGTCAGTCTCACCCAGGCTGGAGTGACCCTTCTCAAACGGCATTGTTTCTTCCTGCTCTCCCCCTCTTGGTCTTCTGCCACCTCAGCCTCTGGCTGGCCATGGCCAGGATCCACACACCAGACAGACCCTCTGTCCAGCTCTGCATCCCAAGCACAGACACAGTACTCCTGCTCGCACACTTGCTCTTGGCCCCATGCTCCTGGATGTACCAGATGGCATCATCATCATCATCCTTAGTCTCTGTCTTCAGAATCAATGCTCCTGGCCGACAGGACACAGGGTCACTCACCTGAATGCCAGTGGGCTGGCTCAGAGGAGGTGATGATGCCAGACCATACCTCCTCACATGGTTCCCACACCCAGAGTGATCCCTCCAGGGGCTTCTGGCACAAAGTTCCCTCCCTGAGCTCTGAAGTAGAAATTTCTCCAAAGAACCTAAAACTGTGGCCAACAAGCGTGTGAAAAGCACGACGGGACCTTGGATACCACCTCATATCCAGGAGGGCAGGAAGTGAAGTGACAAGCCAGAGGACACAGTGTACAGTTTGGAGAAACTGACACATGTTCTGGGAGGGCAGACAGAGATCAGCACCACTTGCCTGGAAAACTGGTGATTTCTCAACTGCCCAAACACCATTGCCCAGGGGCAGCCCTGCCAGCCCAGCATCCATTATACAAGAGAAATGAAAGATACATCCACAAAGCAGCTGCACGTAGATGTCCAAAGCTGCATTAGCCACTGTAGCAGGAAGTGAGCCTAAGCCACATGCCTTCTGACTGATAAGCATGCCATTTCAATAAAGCACAGTGTCAGAGACCATCTACACATGGAAATGGGCAAAACAGTGGCAGATGGCTAAGCCTCAGAACCATCTTGCTAACTACAAGAAACCATTTAGAAAAGAACCAAACTGTATGATTCTGGTGACAGTGGACAGGACAGGAAAATTGACAGGACACTGTGTGGCTTCCCATTTCCCAGAGATAGGGACAGAGGGGAAGAGGACGAATGAGAAGGAAAAATGACAATTAACGGGGCCTCCTTTCTCTGAGGATGATGAGGAAGTCCTAGAATTTGATTTTTGTTGGCTGCACAATCCTCTTAATAGAAGCCACAAAAACACCAAAGTAAACTTTCAACAGAAACAAATCATTCATCAATAAAACAAAAAAAAACTAATAAGGAAGCCGGAAAGAGCTTGAACTATACAGCATATGAATATATTAGGCCTGAGTTCAATCCCTGGCACCACAAGGACCCCAGCAAGACTAGGCCTGACCCAAGAACAACAACAAAATGTAACAAAAAGATACATAGAGATACAGCCCGAATGGACAGATGGATGGAGATTGATAGAGAGTTGGATGGATGGGTAAATGGATGGACCTACTGACTGACAGACGGGCAGGCGGGAGGGCAGATGGACAAATGGATGGATGGATGGATGGGTGGGTGGATGGATGGATGGATGGATGGGTGGATGATGGGTGGATGGATGGACAGACAATGGGAAGATGAACAGATGGAGATATAGATAGACAGACAGACAGACAGACATTCCAGATCTCATAGAGCAAACCAAATGGAAATATCAGCATTACACATTACTGAAAGATCCCAGGGGTAGGAGGGGATCTTGAATCACCAACACAATGGCTGGCTAACCAGCCCTTAACAAGGAACTTAGAAA
Organism: Cryptotis parvus; assembly: GCA_021461705.1. Taxonomy (NCBI): domain Eukaryota; kingdom Metazoa; phylum Chordata; class Mammalia; order Eulipotyphla; family Soricidae; genus Cryptotis; species Cryptotis parvus. Next base: position 42,257 of record JAJIBD010004619.1, on the reverse strand, counting down.
ACAGTGAAAGGTCCAGTTCTCTGGCAAATGCAATGGAACTTCCAACAAGTCCACCATGGTTATGGCTCACCCTGAAAGGATTTTCCTCATAAAAGTCAGCCTTCTAGCAGGCAACGAAGGTCAGACTTCAAAGCTCCACTGAAACAGGAACTAAATCCTGGAGCAAACAGCAATCCACACACTCGTTAGTTGCAGACCACCATGAATGGGGCTACTGGAATAGGGGAGCATCTGCCACAGACAGGGTAGGACATGAGGCAGAGTTAGGGGCTGCCGTAGGTGTGGGGAACTCCACTAATCCCATGGAGACACTCGTCAGGGTGCCACCTGCCTTATGTTGCTCCAGGTTTGCCATCTATCCTCGCTGGAACTCAGAGCACAATGTCAGACTCTCAGGCACATCCCATGAGGCTGTTTTGACATTTGTTGAACTCACAGGCACCCTCATCTGGCTTCTTATTGTTACAAACATGGAAGACAATTGCTGCAGGTTTGTTAAAGGTTAGACAGGCAGTCAGCACCCTAATCAGGAAATCAACATAATTGTTGTCTGGTCTAATGTGTCACTTTCCAAAGGCTCCAGAGAAGACTCCGGGAAATAGGTGGGACTGGGAGCCCAGAACAGCTCACCAGCAGAATTAGGGGTCAATTTTGTCTTGCTGATCTTTCTTAAGGAAATCAAACCTATGAAGAGATTCAACCCCCTGACTGTGGCATGTGACTGAAACCACCACCCGACATGCAGTGATTCTGTCTCTGCGGCACAGAGCAAGAGGCGGTCGTTTCTCAGCTGAACCCCACAGAGAAGCTGGATAATACACATTTTCTAGACTGTGGAGCTGCAAAGACTGTGCTCTTGATAAATGATGTTTTTTTTCTATATTTCTTTTAGTTTCCACAGTTCATCCCACACCAAAGCAGAGCTAGCATTCAGTGCTGACAAAGCCATCGTGACAAACATGAAAATACTTGAATACTTGAAAATACCTGGAAAACAGGTCAGAGTCATTAGTGGTGACAATGTAATTACTTATCTGTCATAAGTTGTTTTTCATGAGCATTGGAGCACTGTGGAGCCCTTCGGTTAGACATATTGTAGAGCACTTTAGGAAGCTCAAAGTCCACAGTTACAGAAAAGTCAAACAATGATACTGTATGAAATTACTTTCTGTGGAAGGAAAGGCGTTCCAGGAGGAATGTGAGACACAGACAGTTTAAAAGTCAGAAATCACTGAAATAGAAAACAAGCACCAGATAAAACCCCACAGTAGGGCAGCTGGGCTCCTACCAAGGATGGTGCCCAGACCTGTAGAAAGAACCTTCTAGAAACCATCAGCCTGTCAGGCAGGAAGCATGTAGGAAGCTGTGCACACGGAGAAACAGGAGGAACATCTAGGAGGGAGCAGAAGTAAAGTCAGTCATGGGAGGACCCAGGGATGAGGTCCCCAAATGCAGTGTGGAGTGCTGACCACATCCCATGGTCCCTACACAGGCATGTGAGATACCTGAGACACATTTCCCCCAATCCAAAGACACTGGACAGCATGTGCCAATGTGAGAGAGAGTTGGCTCATCTGTAAAGGCAGTATGTCCATGTTCACGGGCAAACCAAGACGGTGCATCAGAGCTTTGTCAGGTTCAATGACAACTGTACACCACCAAAGGCCATAGTTCAGGAGTCAGGGTTCAGTACAAGCTGAGGACATGATGGCAAAGTGGCTGCTTCAAGGATAAGTGCCCCATCTCCCACCCAGTGAGTTTCCCTCAAACCCCATTAATGTGCCTATCTACACTGAGAGCCCAGTGGCCCACCCGCCTTCCTCCCTGCCAACTCTCTGTCCTGTCACTCGGCCCTTGGCCTACAGCTTCTTCCTCTTGCCTGCTCTGCTGAATTTTCCTTCTCACCAGGGACTCCCAGTTCTCTCCTTCCACTTCTCATCAACGCACTGATCCTGTTCTTTTTTCTCATCAAAATCCCCGCACACATGTTCCAGGAGAAATTTGTTCACTAGACCAGGGCCAGAAGCCACTGGGGGTGTAGGAGGTATCAGCCACAGGCCACACAGTACAGGCAGATGGACCCGGGCAAAATAACCTCGAGTCACTGCATTCTCCCTCCATTAGGAGTTAGTCCTCTCGATTACATTGACTCTATCCATTTTCTTGAGCAAGAAAATGAGATAAACAAGTCTCCCAAAACCGCAGCTCACACAGCCAGTAACACCCCCGTCATGCTGTCCGCTGGCTCCTTCCCTCTTGACCAGCACAGATGCTTCCAACTGAGTTTCAGTTCCCTCGAACCCTGTCCCAGTCCCCTGGGAGGAGCAGCTCCCTCCTGTCCCCTCGGGCCTCTGCCAGACTAACCCAGAGTATCACATCCCACTTCTCCCCACACAATTTCTTCTTCCAGAGCAATGCAGGATTTCTCACATGGCAGAAGTAATTTCAGCTCCTCATTAGGCAGCATTATTATTGTTATTTCATTTCCTGAGTATGATTCCCCAGAATCATAAAATTCACCAGCCAATAAGGACAGGGTTAAGATGAAGCCCGGTTGGAAGCTGCCCTGCGTCTCCCCTGCGTCTGTTTCTAATGGGCAGTCATGCCAGCCAGTTGCCCAGGGCTCCACTCCTTCCTGGAGTATGAGTCAAATGAGATCCCTTCCACCCATCGTGTTTAAGACTTTTCTGCAAGCCTGAATACACTGTACATAGGGGAGGAAAGAGAAAAGCAGGTGGGAGTAAAGCAAGGTGGAGGAAGAGCCGAATGGGCCCAGGGATGCAGAAGCCAAATGCTGTTTTGTGGACCCTCATCCTATCTTTGCTACCTAGTAAATGTAACCCATTCTCACGATGGATCTCCCGACTCGATAACAGAAGAATATCCATGAAACTAACGTTAAACTCTAGGTGCTTTTAGAAACGAGACACCTATTTGGGAAAAACAATCTCAGCAGCAATGCTGGTCTGATATCAGTGTCTAATAGTTCTACATAGTCAAATCACACTTCCTTAGTGATTAGTGATCTGTGTCTTCAAGAAATTCAACACCATTGAGGCCAGACCGATAGTACAGCAAGGAGGGCATTTGCCTTGCACGTGGCCAAGCTTGGTTTGATCCCTTGCATCCCATATGGTCTCATGAGCACCACCAGGAGTAATACCTGAGAGCAGAGCCAGGAGCAACCCCTGAGCATCGCTGGTGTGACCCCATCCAAAAAAAAAAAGAAATTAAATAATTCAACACCAATGACCTTGTCAATATTATTTGAAGCATCTAAATCCAATGATTGTGGTTTTGCTCATTTAAGTGAATTTGGTGGTTTTTGTTTGTTTTGTTTGTTTTTTTAACAATTACGTGTGCAGGGTTTGTACTTTGATTTTAGATGCCTCATAACCATTGCCAACATGCTGGCTGCTCTGTAGACCCTGCCCGGGGGCAGGATGGCAGCTTTACCCTCCCTGAGCCCCAGGCTTCGAGTGCTTTGGTCCTCAGAGCCAGCCCATGAAGGATGGCTGCTTACACAAAGACGCTGACATGAAGAACACGTGTTCTGTCTCAAACACACTCGGTCTCTAAAGTGGGAATGATCCCCATCCACAGCTATGTGTGTTACTGTGCCACCACCACTAACAGCCCCGCCCAGTGTGGGGTAACAGCAACCAACCAGAGGACCCGGACTTCCTGTGGCAGTTGAAATCAGTTATCCCAAAAGGCGAAACCGTGCGTAAGCCTGAGAGAGACGCATGACTCCGTCCCTCACGTCTCCCAGGAAACTGCTAGGAGCTGAGCCCTATCAGTCATATGTCTACACTCCACTGAGTCTGGGAAGGGCTCAGAGCTCGGCTTTGCACAGATGATGGAAATACCCCTGAAACCTCTCTCGCCCCTCATGGGAGCTCTCTTGGCCCCTCCCAGCTGGGCTCCAGCTTTCGCTCTGCAGTTGAAACCACCCTTGGTGGAATTAATCATCAGTCTTGTTCAAACTGCAGATGGGGCCCGGAGGACAGGCGGCAGAGCAGAGACACTCCTAAGCCGGAGGGCTTCGGGCAGGCGGGCAGGCTCAGAGGGCTCAGGAGTCCTTGTGTGTCCCTTCAGAGCTGCTGTGCCTGCAGCAGTGGGGACAGCCTTGCCCCTGGGGCTCTGCCAAGGCTGTGTGCAATGGCAGTAGGTGCAGGGACTCTTGCACAAGCACTGAGAGGAGCCCCTGCAGCCCTGAGCCACTGTGTCCCAAGTCAGATACAATATTTCACAACAGGTTGTGACTCCCAGCAAGGCACAAGAGGACAAGAAGCTGCCCCATTAGGGTTCCCGAACAACAGCTTACAGGACTGTTTGCACAGGTGCTCTCCATGTTCAAGGCAGTGGTCAGCATCACCAGGGATTCAGAAGAGAGAGGGACATGCAGGCACAGCGCTGACTGCATAGGAGCCCCAGGGACAGTGCCCTGTCCCACTCACCCCCACTGTCAGCCTAAAGAATGGTTGAAGCCAGAACACCCCAAAAAATACTGCCCCCACACTCAGGGGACTCTCATTGTCCCCGATTCTGACCACATCCTTCCTGGGGATGGGGAAGTAGGAAGCTACCCCTGACTTCAAGACAATGATTTAAAATCCACGTGCTTCTTCTCATCTTGTTGCTGACCCAGGTAGTACCCCAGAATGGTAGTGTCCCCAGGCACTGCCAGGAGGGACACAGAACGAGGAGCAGCTCCTGAGCTCTACCAAATCCATAAAACAAAATAAAAATGACAAAACTACACACCTGCCGGTCACTCTACACCATGCCCGAACTCTGCTCCATATAGCCATCATTCCCAAACTGCTCCAAACAGCCTTCATACCCAAACTCCTCGTGCTCTTCCCACAGGAAGTCCAGGTCCTCTGTCTGGTTGCTGTTACCCCACACTGGGCGGGTTTGTTAGTGGTGGTGGCACCTGTATGTGACAATACCAGCAACCTGGAAAATGAAGTGAATGAGAGTTCTTCCTGAATCACTCAATGACAACAACTGACTGGCGGTGAGGTTAAGGAGAACCATGAGCAGTTCTGGCGGTGCCAGCCAGGCCACTTGGGGAGCTGACTCCATCACCCTGTGGAGATTATCTCTACTGCCACAGGCCCTAGCACACCACAAGCTGGAAATTGATCCCCAAAAAACTCATTTTCTCACAGTTTTGAGAGGAGAGCACAAGTGCAAAGGTCCCGATGAATCTGCATTTCAGACTGTTTTGCTGGCTCACACGCAAGTAAGTGGTTCTTATTGAGCAGTTTTCAAAAAGGGTGGCACAAGAATTTGTCATTACTTGAAAATATGAACGGCTCGGCACAGGGAGAGCAAGGAACCGCTCTGCCCCATGTCTAAGAGTCTCTGGACCAGCATACCTGGGCGGATTAAGGAAGAATCTGCTGCAGGGTGGGTGTCGATGATCCGGGCTGTGATGGGCTGGTCGGCTGGGTGGAGTTCTGACGAGAGGAAGTCGGATGTGGAAAATGGCGGCGCCCGTGGAGTGGGTGGGTGTTCGTCTGGCTTGTTGTGAGGTTCTGCCGGGGTGGTGGGCCAAGGCTAGAACCCACCATGCCTCCCGGGAGTGCCCATGGACGGCTCGGGCCTTGGCCCACCACCCCGGCAGAACCTCACAACAAGCCAGACGAACACCCACCCACTCCACGGGTGCCGCCATTTTCCACATCCGGACTTCCCTCTCTGTCAGAACTCCACCCTGCCGACCAGCCCATCACAGCCCGGATCATCGACACCCACCCTGCAGCAGATTCTTCCTTAATCTGGCCCAGGTATGCTGGTACAGAGACTCTTAGACATGGGGCAGAGCGGTTCCTTGCTCTCCCTGTGCCGAGCCGCTCATGAGGCAGTCGGGAGGCATGGTGGGTTCTAGCCTTGGCCCACCACCCCGGCAGAACCTCACAACAAGCCAGACGAACACCCAGCCACTCCACGGGCGCCGCCATTTTCCACATCCAGACTTCCCTCTCGTCAGAACTCCACCCAGCCGACCAGCCCATCATAGCCTGGCTCGGCGCGGTTCATCAATGAATGCTTTATTTGGAGGTGTTTTAAGAGTATGCCTCCCCACGGCAAGCCTAGCAAGCTGCTCGTGTTGTATTTGATATGCCAAATGCCAGTAACATTATATTAGGTCATTCCCATGACCTAATATAATGGTTTGAGGCTCTTTATGTTCCTGCAGCAAGCCGATACCCTTTTGCTCTACTGGCATGAGACAGGACATATGGGGATATTACTGGTGCCCGCTCTAGCAAATAGATGATTAACGGGAAGATTCGTGATCGTGATCGTGATCGTGAAAATATGAGAGATGGAGCCAGAGAGATAGTACAGCAGGTAGGGCACTTGCCTTACATATAGTCAATCCCCAGCACCCTTTCTTGGGTAGGACTCCTTTCTGGTAGGATCCTCTTTGATGGGAGGCTTGGGCTCTCATGTATGGTCTAAGTTCTCACCAGAGCTAGAGTTATTTCATTATATTGGATTGCAGTGGTAGAGCTTTTGTACTATTAAAAGCCTTTTTTGGAACTGCACTGAACTCATAAGTTTTCATCCATTCCCGGGTGGCCTCGGAGTTAGAAGAGAACTTCTGTCCTGATACTGTTGGGGACCCCAGAGGCTCCCTGACAGCTGGGTATGACCCAAGAAAAACAAAAAACAAGTCTCTCATATAAAATTATATAATGATAAAAGGTGATCTCATTGAAAAAAAATATTTTTGTTATGACATAATATGATTATGAATAATGTAAGGGGTGGGGAGACAGCACAAATGTGATAGATAAATATTAAAGACAAAAGTTAGCATCTTAATTGTTAAATAATTTGTACAGTGAATAAAGAAATCATAAAAACCCTGCTAGAAATACAAGCAAAGAACATATGTTGATAACTTAGGAAATATTAATTAAAAATGTCTAATAAACATATGACTAGACACACGGGGCAGAGCTGCTATTTGCTCTCCCTGTGCTCAGCTGATCATGAGGTGCCTGGGAGGGAAGGTGGGTTCTGCCCTGGTCTGCCATCCCCAATAGAGCCTTTGCAAGAAGCCAGAGGACCCTCTACACCATGAGGGCCGCCATTTTCAACATTCAGACTCCACAGCTCATCAGAGGCTCCACCCAAGAGAAAAGCCGATCTCAACTCCTGTTCATCAGAGTCCCACCCTACAGTGAGACTATTTTAAGCCCAGGTATGCCTGATCCAGAGACTCAGACACACAGGGCAGAGCTGCTACAGCTCTCCCTGTACTCAGATGATCATGAGGTGCCTGGGAGGGAAGGCGGGTTCTAGCCCTGGCCCGCCATCCCAATAGAGCCTCACAAGAAACCAGAGGAACCCCCACGCCATGAGGGCAGTCATTCTCAACATCCAGACTCCACAGCTCGTCAGAGCTCCACCAAAAGAGAAAAGCCAATCTCTCCCCTTGCACTGTGCATCAGTAAATGCACGCGATTGAGAGCCTACTACTGAGAGTATATCACTCGTATGGCAGAGCCTGGTAAGCTACCCGTGTTGCATTTGATATGCCAAAAAACAGTAACAATTACAGACCTCATTCCGATGACCTGGAGGAATGGTCTGAGGCTCTTCGTGTTCCTGGAGCGAGCCCTTGGGCTACACTAGCATGTTACAGAACGTATGGAGATTTACTGATGCCCGCTCGAGCAAATCGATGAACAACAGGAAGACAAGTGATACAAGTGAAACCCCATATGGCCAGGAGTGATTCTTGAGCACAGAGCCAGAAGAAACCCCACTGGGTGTAACCCCAAAACAAAAACAAAACAACAGCAAAAAGAAAATGCTAGAAGGAAATGAAAATCTATAGCCCCAAATAATTTGGGCTTACTCTTAAAACTTCCCTGAGACAACAACACACACACCAACTTGTTTTGGACTCTGGGCAAGAAAGTGACAGTGGCAACAAAATTACTCACATTTTCCTTCTAATCTCTAGTATAACTCTGCTAAACATACAGAGAAAAATCTCAAACAGGGTAAAGTGTATGCTGGAAGACAGAGCACACCATAAGAGCATGTCCACAACCTCAATTCAGTAAAATATTTTAGATGTTATTCTAGATACAATTTTTTGTTCAAAAACCTTGGTGACCATCCACATACACAAGAGCAGAAACCCCATGCATTGAAGATAAACTATAGATTTTATGCAAATAGAAGATTTTTTTAAACATTTATTAAGAATCAATCAAATAAAACAAAACCAAAAAGAACAGAGATTACTGTGAAAGATTAGAAAGTAAATGTTCTCACAACTACAAAATTAAATCCAACTTGTGCAATGCTCACAACGTATTACAGCTCAGATTCTCCTGTGACCTTTGGAAATGTTAAACATTTTAAACAGTATGTGTGCTAACATTTGCCAACTTAGGCCCTAACTTCAAAACTTTTAAATTGTCAAACCACCCTCAGAGAGCAAGTCTGTGCCCTAATGCCATCACCCTTGGTCATACAAAAGTACCAGAACCTCCAACGAATTCCTAATATTAAAAAAAAAAACTGCTTGATCTATCACAGAGTCAGGATTGGGCTCCCTCCCCCAAATTCGTTCTGGTGGAAGGCCAGCAGTCACACCCATGCCCCATAGCCAACACCCAGTAAAAATGTTTACTCCAGCTTTATCATCCTGTTAAAGATTTTGGAGCTCCTGGAGCATGTGGCTGCTACAATACTGATACACCAGTATCAGTACATGAGATATATGTTGTAATAAGCAAAGGAATTAGAGCCTGCTAAGGAAACAGGCTTGGGGGGGGGGGGAGGTAGAAAACTGGGGACCTTAGTGGTGGTAATGGCACATTGGTGGTGGGACTAGTGCTGAAATACTGAAAACCTGAAACAACTGTATTGTGAACAACTTTGTAATCCACAGTGCTTAAATAAAGATTTGGGGTGGGGGGGAAATGGTTGGAATATACCCTGGGGGCCCAAAAAACACAGCAGAAACACCACATGCACTTCTATATTCACTGTAGTACTATTCACAATAGCCAGAATCTGAAACAACCTGAGTGCCGACAACTGGATAAAGAAACTATGGTACATCTACACAATGGAATATTATGTAGCTGTCAGGAAAGATGAAGTCATGAAATTTGCCTACAAATGGATGGACATGGAGATTATCAAGCTGAGTGAAATTAGTTAGAAAGATAATGACAGACATAGAATGACTGCATGCATCTGTAGCATATAAAAAATATGAGACTAATATCCAAGGTTAGGCAAAACAGTGTCCAGGAAGAACTGTCAAAGGTTGGAATCTACCACAATTGTATGGGAAGCAGAGGTTAGGCAAGATAGAGAAGCGATCAGTCTGCCAATAATAGCTGAAAATGGTAATGCTAAACTAGAACTGAGTGTTGAAAGTAGATAAAGATATATGCATGATAACCCCTCAATATATGTTTTGCAAATCACAATGTACAAAAGAACAGAGAGAGAGGAGAGAGAGAGAGAGAGAGAGAGAGAGAGAGAGAGAGAGAAGAAAAGTGCCTGCCATACAGACAAGTGACGTGGGAGAGGGAAGCAGGGGACACTGTGGAGGGATGAGTGTTGCAACACTGTATGAATGAAATGCAACCATGAACAGCCTCGTAATTTTCTAACCCATGGTGTTATAATTAATAAATAAAATTCCAAGGTTTAAATGGAGAAGACAGACAGACAGACAGAGAGCAGATACATGTGACCCTTACGCAGAGATATTGTTGGAGCTCTTGCAGACTGAGGTGACAGAGTTGATCAGCTCTACCCCACAGGGAAACAACAGTTGTTGGGGTTCAGTCAAACCTTCCTGGCTGCCCTTATAGCACATTTATCCAATCTTGTGCTGGTGACGTCAACCCCAGTAGGAGCATCAGAACCGTGATGCTGATGGAATGTCTCTGGGCAGTGCCCAGCAGCTTCCCCAGCTGCCCCCCCACCCGGCAACAGCAGCACCATGGCTCTGTGATCAGGGGTCACCCCTGGCAGAGCTCAGGGACCATCTGTGTGCTGAGGATGGATCCAAGGCTGACTGTGTGCAATGAATGCAAGAGCCTTATACTGTCCTATTTCTCAGGCCCCGCCTCTCAGCTTCAGACTATTGATTTACATTGACCTACACTCAGAGGCCTTATCAGATAGAATTAAATATATGTCCAAACCATACTTAATGAATTTTTTAATTGCAAGACTTTAATAAGTAGAAACATTTACTAACTGCCTGAGCAACACCAAGTGAGGGGGCAATTTTTTAGTCAAAAAGACCACAAGAAAACCATTAACCCCTGAATCTGATCATAGAGAAGAAACTGCGTGATCGACTTCAAGGGTCTCTGCTGTGAGGAAACAGGCAGGAACTGATAATGACTTGAGATTAAAATATGCTTGCTCTTGCCCCTAATCCAGGACATTCAACAAGTCTTTTCTTTGGGGTAGATTCTCACTTTATAGACTTAGGGATTCTAGTTGTAGTTTGTCACAGATGAACATCTGAAATGCTAAATCTTATTCCTTGTTTCTAAAAATTCTATACAGAAATAAGTCAGAGGAAAAAATTACGGAACCACAGCGAGTTGGTCCCATTTTCTCTACACCCTACCCAACCCTGAGTTCGACAGGAAACGGGCAGAGTGGGTAAAGTGGAAGTGTTTGGTCACAGGACACCATTAGGGAGCTATTCTTCCCAGCAATCAGGCTATAGCTTTGGGCACCGAGTGAACACAAATGCCCAAACAGCATCCAAACAGCTCCCATAAAGGACACATATAAAATACTCTTGGAACCAGTCCTGGCACTGACAAGATACACAGTGGCAGCCAAGGTCACTTGCCAAGACAGAGCCTGTGTCCTTGGAGGTGACACAGAGTCACATGTCCCCCAAAAGAAAAGGTTTCTCACCATCCCTACTTTTATGTTCATGCAGCATTATTCACAATAGCCAGAATCTGGAAACAACCAGAGTGCCCGAGAATCGATGACTGGATAAGGAAGCTTTGGTACATCTACACAATGGAATACTATGCAGCTGTTAGGAAAAATGAAGTTATAAAATTTGCCTATAAATGGATGGACATGGAGAAGATTATGTTGAGTGAAATTGGCCAGAAGGAGAGAGACTAATACAGAATGACTGCATTTATTTGCATGACATAAATATATATGTACATATTATGATACCAATATCCAAGGTCAAGTGAAACATGACCTTGTTTCAGGAGGTCTTGTCAAAGGTGGAAATTATCACAAACGTGTGGGAGTCAGAGGCTAGGTAAGACAGAAAATGGAACAGTGTGCTAACAATTGTCTAAAGTACTAATACCAACCTAGAACTGAGCATTAAATACAGGCAAAAAGATACACATGACAACCCTTTAATGTATGTTCTGTAATCCATAGTCTGGAAGGGAAGGAAAAGAGAAAGAGAGAGAGAGGGAAAGAAATAAAGAACCTGCCATGGAGGCGGGCTGGGGAAGGGGAGGGAACCGGGGACGTTGGTGGTGGGAGATGGGCACTGGTGGAGGGATGGGTGCTGGAACACTGTATGACCAAAACCCAAATATGAACTTTTTAATTGTATATCTTTGTAATTGTATATCTCACGGTGGTATAATAAAATACTTTTAAAAAAAGAAAAGGTTTCTATTTACAAATTCCATAGAAAGACGCATTCTGAAATGCCACACATGGTGGATCATCTGCTTCCAAATTCTTTTGCATTGTTATTCTTTTTTATTAGGCTTTTTGATCTTTTAGAAAGCTCCATCTTTGGGACTGGAGTGATAGTCTAGAGGGTAAGGCGTTTGCCTTGCACACAACCGGCCCATGCTGACCCGGGTTTGATCCCCGGCATACCAATTACACCGCCAGGAGTAATTCCTGAGTGCAGAGCCAGGAGAAACCCCTGAGCATTGATTGCCAGGTGTGACCCAAAAAAAGCAAAAAAATTAAAAAAATTAAAAGCTCCATCTTACCTGATCTTCCCCCTTTTTAAATTTCATCAGTAAAAGCTCGAGATGAGTGCCTCTACTGAGACTATACCACCTACATGGCAAAGCCTGGCAAGCTACCCGTGTTTTATTTACCTGTTATGCCAAAAACTAGTAACAATTATGGACCTCAGTTCCATGACCTGAAGAATGGTTTCGGGCTTCTCCTGTCCCTGGAGCAAGAAGATGCCCTTGGGTTACACTTGCTTGTGACAGGACTAATGGAGATGTTACTAGTGCCCACTAGAGTAAATCGATGAACAATGGGAAGACAGTGATACAGTGATATTGTGGACATATTTTGTATGTTGCTAACAAATGTCTCTAATCTAGTTTCGGTATGTCAAAATACATAAATATATTCTAGCTGAGAGTCAATACTATACTTGTCTGTGAGATGAAAGTGTCACTCTGTCTTTCTGCTTCTTACAAACCAGTCAGACAGTGCAATCACCTTACATAGATCATCTGGCTCTCTAGCCTCATGACCTCCCATGTATTGATACCACAATATTGGTATGATACCAATATTCATACCATGTATTGAATATTCTTGGTTAGAGACGGAGACAGGAACCCAGGAATCTGAAGCAGGAAATGAACCTCACTATCATTTCACTGGCATTGCGGTCATTTTCCTGAAGTTCCTCTCTTGCTTTCTGCTCATAGGCACTTGCTCAGAGAGTTAAGATCTCTGCCAGCTCTGCTCAAATTCTTCAGGAGTTGCTTTGTGGTTCTGTTACTTATGAAATCCTGATTAGCACCTACTTACAATCAAGGACTTGTTGGAATGCTCAGCCTGACTCCATGCATGTCCCCTTGGGAAGGAGTCTGGCTTCTCACAATCATCTCCACAATTCCCCCACAGTTCGCTTCTGAACTTTCTAAATGGCAGGGCTATGCTGTAAGTGATCTGAAAGCATAGCAGCCACCCTGGGAGTCTGAGGCTTACGCTGCATTTTTTCAGAGGAATCTTTGTACCAAGGGAAGCAGAACATTCTGAAATGAGCATCTTGTACGCACTTTAGGAAGAAAGCAAAGTACAAGCCAGAGGGGGATGCCAGCCCTACAGCACACAATTCCGCTCCGGTGAGCCACAGCGTCTCTGCAAAGCTGTGTGTAGGTTGGGAGGGTTTTCCTGCCTGGCTCCAAACACAGAACAAATTTGTAGAAAGGAAAATGACTCACCAGTGAGGTATCTGAAAGAACCATCCAGGAAATCTCTGCAGATAAAGTCTAGGAAATTGGTTCCCACATAATGGGAATGTCAAAAAAATCACTAGAAAACAAGGAAGTCGAACCATTTACAATATGCTCCAAAATGGACAATCCCTATAGAAGCTTAACTCAAGTGCTGAGCTGAAGTTCCCATAATGTACTAGGCGAGCCATTACAAATAAGATGATGCATTATTTCTATGCAATGGAAGAGCTTAGTCTGCTCGATCAGCACAATTGGGAGAGAGAATCTCTAGCACTGCTCAGTGGCCCAGGGGCCACACCTGGTGACACTCTGTTGGGGATCCTCTGGGGTCCCTAACAGTATCGGGACAGAAGTTCTCTTCTACCTCCGAGGCCGCCAGGAAACGGATGAAAACTTACGAGTCCAGCGCAGTTCCAAAAAGGCTTTTAATAGTACAAAAGCTGTAGCACCGCAATCCAATATAATGAAAGAATTCTAGCTCTGGTCAGAACTTAGACCATACAAGAGAGCCCAAGACTCCCACCAAAGAGAGAGAGGATCTCACCCGAGAGGAGTCCTACCCAAAAGAACGGAGCAAGTGTCTCAAGTCAGTCTCCTTATATACATCAAAGTAATCTTAACTGTTGACAGGGAAGGTTCTGTCAACAAAGAACCCTAAATAGCTTCTAGATAGTAGAAGAGGGTAGAAGGGTGGTGCCACACCTATTATAAGTATAAACAAAGGAGTATGCCAAGGACTAATCCCTTCTTCAGAGATTATCTCTTATGTAAAACACTGGAGAGAGGGGGCTGGTATAAAGTAATACATCTTAATTTCATGGGCTTCATGTAATCTAGATGGTACCCACAGGGTCCTTCTTATTATCTACACCAAGGCGATTCTGAGTATCTGATTTCTGTATAATGAAAGAGTCAACCTGGGAGGCACGGCGGGTTCTAGCCCCAGCAGAGCCTCACAACAAGCCAGGCGACCACCCCCTACTCCATGGGGCCACCATTTTCCACATCCGACTTCCCTCTCGTCACAACTCCACCCAGCAGACCAGACTATCACAGCCCAGATCATCGACACCCACCCTGCAGCAGTTTTTTTTCAATCCAGCCCAGGTATGCTGAACCAGAGACTCTCAGACATGGGGCAGAGCTGCTACTTGCTCTCCCTGTGCCCAGCTGCTCATGAGGCGCCCAGAAGGCATGGCTGGTTCTAGCCCCAGCAGGCCTCACAACAAGTCAGGCAACCCCCCACTCCATGGGTGCAGCCATTTTCCACCTCTGGACTTCCCTCGTCACAACTCCACCCAGCAGACCAGACTATCACAGGCTGGCTCACGCGGCAGCTAGCAGCCACGCAGTTCATCAATAAATGCTTTCTTTAGAGGTGACTACAAGACTATGCCACCCGCACGCGCAAGCCTGGCAAGCTGCTCGTGGTCGTATTTTTTTTTTTTGCTTTTTGAGCCACACCTGGCGATGCTCAGGGGTTATTCCTGGCTCTGCACTCAGGAATTACTCCTGGCATTGCTCAGGGACCATATGGGATGCCAGGGATCGAACCCTGCTCGTGTTGTATTTGATATGCCAATACCAGTAACATTTATATTAGGCCATTCCCATGACCTAATATAATGGTTTGAGGCTCTTTATGTTCCTGGAGCAAGCGGATGCCTTTGAGTTCTACTAGCATGAGACAGGACATATGGAGATATTACTGGTGCCCGCTCTAGCAAATAGATGATGAATGGGAAGATAGTGATAGTGATAGTGAAAGAGTCACACTCGCCTGCTTGAGGGTGAACTAGTATGATCCTTCCTATAATCTTAACAATAGTCTCAACATAGCCAGGGTGGCAGTCTCCTGATAAATTCTAACTGTCCCACGCTGGGTGCAGTGGGTATAAAGAGGAGCTGTGCCCAATCTA
Organism: Cryptotis parvus; assembly: GCA_021461705.1. Taxonomy (NCBI): domain Eukaryota; kingdom Metazoa; phylum Chordata; class Mammalia; order Eulipotyphla; family Soricidae; genus Cryptotis; species Cryptotis parvus. The sequence continues at coordinate 27,103 of JAJIBD010004619.1, read as the reverse complement.
GATAACATAGAAGTCTTAGTAGATGTATAATAAGTCAGAAGTTATTCAGAATCAAGGTGACTTCTGTAACTGCCACACCCTCTATCAGTGTTTACATAGAAGAGAGGTCTCATTAGAATGAACCTTGGCTTAAGAACATGTAAATAGATTAAGCTGTGAGCAAAGCTCCCAAGCTAGCTAAGCCTGTCACTCAACAACACTCAACTGGCCAGGACACCAGAGCCACACCCAATGAAGTACGGCCTCTGTCCACTGCAAACTAAAGACACAAAGGCAGCGGCAAAGGTTGCTGGGACAGCTGTTTCCGTGGTCCTTTGGTTGAGCAGCCAGAGATCCTGGCATTGAATCATGCCCCTGAGTTCACTCTGTCATGGTGGTGGGATGAACTTGTGAGTTAGCTTCTTGTTTATGTGCTATGAAACGAATTGGGCACAAACGCTTCAGAATGTGGAATCTACTGGAGTCGGTGCCAGTTTACATGCCAAAGCATAATGGGAACTGGCCCAGTTCACACTATGATCACACAATGTCTCCAACAGAGGCCGTCCCTGTGCCCTCAGCCTGTGTTGTGCCCCCACCATTCCCTGGGCTCACATCGGTTTATGGGTGAAGCCAGCTCCTCCCGACATAGACAGAGGCACCGCATTCTCCGCGCTTATGCTATCTCCTGGGCTTTTTTTTTTAATTTTTATTATACCACCGTGAAACACACAATTACAAGGTGTTCATAATTGGTTCTTGGTAATACGTATTCCAGCACCCATCCCTCCACAGTGCCCCATTTCCACCACCAATGTACCCCTCCCCTCCACCCCACTTAGGTACCCCAGTTTCCTCTCTTTCTTCTCTCTCTCTCTCTCTTGTCTCTGCATCTCTTCCTCTTATTTTAACATTAGGCTATGGGCTTGTTTTTTAAGACACTCTGGCTCCTATCTTAGTAGACAAACCAGCAACAACTCGTTAATGAAAGTTTCCTTCCTAAGACTGAATCTCAGATGCAAAATGAAGTCAAATGACTTTCAAAATGTCTTCTGTTCCTGATAGTACCATTGGTGCTACCCAGGGGGCCCCCTGGAAAGTGAGGGAGACTCATTTCTTCCACAGTAAAAGGGAGGTGCCAGGAATCACAAAAGTGGTGCTTCACGTTACCGTGGAGAGTTTCCTGAAGAGAGCAGTCGGATCAGAAACAGTGACATCCCCATAGGTAAGGCGTGTCCACATTTCCACAGCCAAAGGCTCTTGGGGACCTGATGAGAAACATGTGATTCCCTCTGCTGGCACTGTTTCTCTTTCCCACCCTCTGAGGTGCTCAGTCCAACACAGGTTGGAAACTGCAACAGGATTCTGTTTTTGGCAAAAGCCCTGATGTGTCTATGGCTGCAGTCGCTTAAGAAACGTCTAACCAACTTTCTCGTTAAGTTCCAAGGTACTAGCCCTTCTCTCTGCAGGCTCTGCCCCACCACCCCGAGGTCCAGTCCAGCAGGGACGCAGGGCCAGGCGGAGTGTCCCACACCCCTCCCCTCCGTCTATCCGCCAGGGAGCACTCCATAACATGAAAGCCAAGTAATCTTCTCCTGGGGCTGGTGTGCAGATGCCAGACTAATCTTCCAAAAACACTTTCTAATTATGCTAATCCCTTGACAAAGATAATGTTCCTGAGCAGGGGGAGAGAAGATATTTGAATGTTGGTGTCCTGCTGGTAGCCCCGGCCAGACAGCCCCTGCCTGAGGACTCTCTGGGCGGTGAGCCCCTCACGCCACTGTCAAATTGACCCTATTGCCCACTGCTCCCAGCCACGTGTCCACGCTGCAGGCTCAGAACCACCAAGTGTTGACTGTCACACTCAGGACACTGTGGATCTGGTACCCTAATCCCTGTTGTCAGCCAAGGGCCCCCAAGGCAGGCTGAGCCACCTCCTACACAATGGCTGCACTTTTCAAAAATGGCCCTGAAAGGGGCATTGTTCCCTCCATCCTCCACACATCTCCTCCACTGAACCCCAGGAGCTGCTAATTCGGGCTCAAGGTCTTCTCATGAGTCCTCAGCTGGGGCTGGAGCGAGAAAGTGTTTGTCTTGCAGCAGCTGACCCAGGTTCGATCCCCAGCATCCCACATGGTCCCCGAGCACCACCAGGAGTAATTCCTGAGCAAAGAGCCAGAAGTAACTTCTGAGTGTCACCGTGTGTGACCTAAAAAAGAAAAACAAACAACAAAAAAAAGAGTCCTCAGCTGACATTCACCCCAAATATTTTTATCTTAAAATGCTTGGATTTATTGAAACAGCAAGATTGTTGTGTGGGTTGCTTGAAACAACCCACTTTCAGCAATAGAGAGATCAAACAGAAAATCAATAGGGAGACAAACAACCTCAAACAAGGAAGAGCTGAGATTAATAGATATTAATAGGGTTCTCTACCCTCTCCCCGAAACAGCTGAATGCACATTCTTCTCTGGTGCACATAGGATATGCTCACATATAGGTCACACAGTGGGACACAAGTGTCAAGAAAGCCATGAAGACACAATACAAATGCATGTGATTACATTAAGGGCAAACTAAGCTGATATTTATCATCATTTCAATACTAGAAACCAGCCTAAGAGAAAGTGGAGCAGACCTCAAATTTTGGAGACCACAGCTCAGCTCACTAGAGTAATTATTAGGCTGACAAGAAGCTGCAAACCTTCTGAAATCAAAGAGAATCAAGATACAAGCCACCGGCATGGATGGAGTAAGGGAAAGCAGCCAGCATTGCAGAATTCCACCAGGGAATTAAAAAAAAAAAGAAAGGCTCAAGTTAACCAACCAACACATGCATGAAGGAACTAGGAAAAGGGGAACCAGCAAAACCCAGAGTTAGCAAAAGGAAAAAAAAAAATTAAATGATAAGTAAAAGAATGGGAAATTATGAAAGTGCAAGAGATCTACGAAACTTAAAGCTGCTTCTTCAAGAAAAAATAATTAAATTGAAAAATCACTAGTTGGGCTCATGAGGGCAGATGAAAGAGGAAACCCTCATAGACAAGCTCAGAAACGGAAGGGAAGTAGCTCCAACAGCAATTTCAGAAACATAAAAATTCCTGTGAGTATGGTGACTGCCTTGTGCCAGTAGTCTGGAGAACCTGAGGAAATAGATGTGTTCTTGCAATCCTACAATCTCCCTAGACTGAAGCAATAGGAAACAGGAAACACCAACAGACCAGTCATGAAGAAAGTCTGTGAAACAGTCTTCAACTAGGAACCATTACAATTAGACCTTTACAATAAAGAGGCAAGACAAACCAATCTACAAGAACAAACACCCAAGTCTGGATGGCTTTGCTGGAGCAGCTACCAAAATCGCAAGGATAGTCTCCTGGCTTTCCTGTCCCAGCCCTTCCACAGAACTAAAAGATGGGCCAGAGGGTAGCTCACAGGCATCCAACCCAACTTCCCGATTGTGAGTATGTTCCTGCCTCTTTGCTCTGAATCGCCGAGCCCACAAAGCAGGGTTGAGCATCCACCACTGTTCCCTAGGCCCCTGACCACTGCTTGGAGGCCCCCTAAAATTGACTAAAACAAAACTTTTCCAAGTACCTTTTATGAGGCCAGATTATCCTGCTCTCAAAAGCGGATTGGAAGCTGCAAAATCCCTGATGAACACAGGCGCAAGATCTCAGGGAGTCAAGTTCAATAATGTATCTCAAGAAGTATATTTTGTGACCAAATGGGATATATAATTTCACACCAAAGGAAAAAGGAAAGAGAAAAACATAATCATATCACTAGAGGAAGAGAAGCTGATGACCACACCCCACGTTGTTTCTGACCAAAGCTCTAAGCAAAATTGGCGTAGAACGGGCACAGCCCCTGGCACAGGCCTCACCCAACAACCTGGGGCTGGTATGCTCAACCATGAAATCTGGAAGCTCTCTCTCCCTCCTCCATCAGTCATGCGATAAGAATGCCAGCTCGGACCTTATTTTTCAACAATACTTCAGTAGTCCTGGCCACCACAATTACAAGAGAAAAGGAAGAAAGGGGATACGAAGTGGAAGAGAAGAAAAACTACCACTATTTGCAGAAGACAGTGATAGACATAGAAAACACTAAAAAGCTCACCACACCCATTAGTATCTGGGGCCCTGGCCAGCAGCCCCCAGCATGAATGAGGGCAGACCTAGATCTCGCAGGACTTCATCCCTGTGAAAGGAGAGGGAAGGACTTGGGAAAAGCTTCTGCCTATGGCTGCTGAGTAAAAAAAAAAGACACAACAAGAAAGAAAGCCACCACCACCGCGGCAGAGGGTTCTGGAGAGCTGTCCCAGGTTCACTGAGCATAGCTTAGGCCTTTTATACAAAATTTTCTGGGCAGAGGGGATACAAAGCACAAATAGCATCCTGAGTCATTGCAACAAAGTACTCAGGAGGCCAGGCACACATCCTGTCCTATAAACAGGTGTTTTTCTCTCCTGGATGTAAACATTTGGGCTTCCTGAAGTTTTATTACCTTAAAAACAGAGCCCAGTTCTGGGTGCCGCCCTTAGGGCTTATGGTGGGAAAGAGCCAAGCCCTAAGACTAGCCGCTTAGTGCACAACAACTAGGAACCATTACAATTAGACCATTACAATAAAGAGGCAAGACAAACCAATCTACAAAATTATTGCACTTCTAAATGCAAACAATAAATGAGAGAAAAATATTAATCTAAGATCCCATTTGTAACCACACCCAAAAGATTTAAGTCCCTAGGAATTAATGTAACAAAAGAGGTGAAAGGCTTGCACACTGAAGACTAAGTTGCAGATAAAAGAAAGAAAAGATGTGAGGAGAGGGAAAGACAGTCTTTGCTCAGGACTGGAAGGGCCAACATTACAAACATGACCTTCATGCCCAAAGCATCACATAGATTCAATGTAGTCCCACAGGGCTTCTTCCATCAACCAAAACAAACATTACTGACATTTGCATGGAACCACAGAACGACAGACCCGGATTAGCCAAAGCAATTGTCAAGGATAGGAAGCATAAAACCCCCAAGTTTAAACTGCATAATGAAGCTATAGCAATCAGAAACAGTATAGCACTGGGGTAAACGCAGACACTCAGACCGAGGGAATTAAATCCCAAGCCCAGAAAATATATACATATTTGTACATGTGTGCTTGTATACAAGTCGTTAACATATAATAAAAAGATCAGAGAGCAAAGAAAATTGAGAAAGGAAGATTTTGTTCAACAAATGGTTCTGGGTAAACTGGATAACTACCTGCAAAAGTATGAAACTGGATCAGTATCTCACACAATGCATCAAACTCAAACTGGATTAAAATTAGACTTAAGCCATAAAATAAAATGAAGAAAGCAGAGGCAAAACACTGAAATATCAGCGGCAGTCAAGTCTTCAGGAACTTTATTCCATTGGCAAGAGAAACACAAGCAGAGATCAACAAATGAGACTACCTCAAACTAAGGAGCTTTTGCAAACGGGCAGAGAATATGGTGGTGAGAGCAAACATGCATTGAAAGGATAAGGAATCAAAGAATAGCAGTTTGTCTCAGATTTAGGCCCCCTACCCATCCGGGGTACTGATGCCCTGGGCGCTGATGCCTCTCTACCCAGGATAAGATAAATAGGAGTGAGGCCTGTGGAATGTGGGCAGGGCCAGGAAGTTAACCTGGTGTGCGTGCAAGACGTGCCTGGCCTGGATGGGCTCATGGTGGACAAGATGTGCCCCGCCTGGGTGGACAGGTCAAGGAAGATGACCCTGTGTACGTGCAGGACGTGCCCTGCCTACTTGCTCACCTATAGGCTAAGGAGCAATATACCTTAAGTGGATAGGCTGGAGATAGAATAGTATCAACTAATTAGCTTTGTACTTCGAGGGCTCTGTTGTAATGGACAGGAGGAGCCTTCATGGGAGGCCTTTTGAGGAGGCTCAAGATCCCTCCTGCTAGCTCGGACCTGCGAGTCCAGGTGGGAGCTGGACCCTGGCTAGCCAGCACAATAAACTCTGCTTTGTTCATTGCATTCCTGTGTGTCTCTCTGTTTCTCTAAAAGGAGGTTAAGATTCCTGGACAGTAACAGCAGAGGCATAGATTCCATCATAAGCCTGGCCCTTTGGGGCACCAACAGTATGGCCTGGTGGTCCCCAAACACCATCAAGCCTGGACACTAAGCCATCAGTCCCATGCCAACAATCCAAGCATCAGTAGGCGATAGCCCAGAACCCCTGAGTGTCCCATTGGGCATGGCTCCAACTTAAAAGAAATAAAAAGCTTTTGCACAATAAAAGAAACTCATCAGCCATTGTTAAAACAATAAAAGGTGCTCTACTGCAGGGGAAAAGAACATGTGAGCACCAACCATCTCACAAAGAGCTAATGTCCCAGTCCAGACCACTCAACAAAAATCAACAAGTAAACAAACCAGCCATTGAAAGATGGGGGAAAAGGGTTGAACAGAGATTCACCAAAGAAGGCATCCAGACAGCCAGCATGGTGCAGGAAAAGAGTTCAGCAGACCATCGCACTGACACCCCAACAACTGCTGCAGTGCCTCAAGCTAGACTCCACTGCCTCCAGACTGAGCTCTGTGGAGATGGCTGACTGCCAAAAAACTTCAGGTACGCAGGGTTTTTTGGCTGAAAACTCCAGGTCTTCTCAGAGTCAGGACAGGCAACTTCCCCCCACCTCCCAAAACTTCTGAAAGACCCAGCAGCCACACCCACTTCCAATCTCCACCACCATATAAGATCACTGCCCAGTTAAATATTCTGGATTTTCTGGGACATCGCCCAACTCTATAATACCAACATCCTAGTAGGAGTGCCCCCAGATTGGATGGTAAGCAGAAGCCATCTAAGCTGATTTGTCACATTAACACAGAAGACTCAACAAGCAACAACTTAGTAAGCCTTTAATGTCTCCATGGTGAAATACAACAATTTTCAACTATTCTCTTTTATTAAGGCATTTTTTTTATCATTCCATTAGCCATTTGGTGGTAATAAGAAATATAAAATAATCTGTGGCCCTGCAGGGTTGAGGAGTGGTTGGGAAAATGGAGACAGTGGTAGAGGGAAGGTGACGGTGGTGGAGTCGGTGTTGGAATATTGAATGCCTGTAACACATCATCATAAACAGTTTTGTAAACCTCAGTCTTTAACTAAAGTGGAAAAAGAAAAAAAGAAATAAAATGGCTCAGCATCACTCATTACCAAAGAAAGGCAAATCTGAAGGAAAATGAGCTTTCAGCCTATGATAAAGGCCTGAATTTTAAAAGCCAGGAGTACCCAGTGCTGGTAGGGTGTAGAAAGAAAAGAACCTCGTCCAGGCTGGGAGAGGAATCTGGTCCAGGCTCTATGGAAGGCCTGGGCACTTCCCAAAACTTTTAAACTAGAGCTAATATATGATACATCAATTCTACTCCCAGGTGTCTAGCTGAAGGACACAGAAACACTAATCTGAAAAGATATAAGCACACCTATGCTCGCTGAAAAATGGCTACTTACAACACCGAGGTCCAGAAACAACTCAAGTGACCAGTGCCAAGACGTGGATGATCATGATACATACACATGAAAAGATACTCAGCCACAAGAAAAGATGAAATCTTGCTTTTGCTGAAACAGGAATGGAACTGGAAGGGGTCATGCTCAGTGAAATAAGATGAAAGGAGAATAAATACAGGAATGCAGGAAAAGCTCACTTGGAAGCAGTGTCTGGGAAATGAAGCAAGTGAAGAGAAACATCCAGTGAAAACAAACTCTTAGATTCTGGCCACAAAACTGAGATTTCCATATGGGGAAGGGGTACAGGGGTGGGGTGGGGGTGACAGGAGAGAGAGGAATGAAGGGTGCTGAAGACAATGAGTGGGAGCTGGTTGGCACTTTGTTGGGGTTCTAGTGTGGTAACATTGTACTCCAAAGCATATAAACAACTAGTCTTGTAATCTAATGTTACTGCAGCCGGTGAGTTTAATGATGTATGAGCTTACACGCTCACCCCATGTCAGCATGAATGTCAGCATGAATCACAAGTGCTTCTCAGCCCTTAGGACTTTCTAACTGATCTCAACTTTTTACTCTTAAATCCATTTCGCTTTTTTATTAGGAAATAAATGTGATTTCAACAGAAAATCAACCATAATATTTAGATGTAAAGAGAGCATGATAAGAAAAGCCGTTCTCATATAAGAGAAAGAGTGCTAGTCTTTGTAATCACTAGCTATTTGTAAAAGTTTGGGGTTTCTGTGTGGATAAATACAATGCAACAGACTTACACTGAACTACTGATAAAAATTTTAAAAAGACAAAACATGTGTTCCCAAAGATCCGTACTGGGAAAATTACACTCTTTTGCTCTGAGTCATACCCACTGCTATTAAGAGGAAACTAAAGTGTACAATATTAAGACAGTTCTATTCTTTATAAATAACAATTTCACAATGGGTTTAGAACTGCAAAAGATGGTGCAGAGGGTTAGGAGCTTTCCTTGCACACAACCAACCCTTACTGGATCCCGCACACCTCATGTGGTCCCCCAAGCACTGCCGAGAATGACAACCCCACCCCACCTCACCCCCAAGCACAGAGTCAGGTAAAGCATCTGATCTCTGCTGGATATGACTCATATCTCACTACACCCAAAAACTCAGTGACATAGAGGAAAGTATCTACTAAACAGGGCCTTGATTTAAATGCTGCTTTTTTAATTGCTGATTTTAAGTCCACAATAGGAATCAAAAGTAGGCAGGAGGGGAAGAGAAAAGAAGCCTCCAGAGAGCCATCATTCATACCAGATGAGCTGGGAAAGCTGATTCATTATGATGAAGTGACTCTGATATCTTTGGGAATTACCCTAACATTGAGTTTATAGAATATTCAAAATAGCAAGTCACACACAAATGTATTCACGCTTTTTTTGATCTTCCAAAACCTACCTTATCACAGCACTAATGTCTAAGTGGTTTCTAAGTTTTTTCCCCAAAGCGCAACATAAATAATAAAGATAATACGTGAAGTAAAAAGCTTTAAAAGCTTTAAAAATTTTTTAAAAGATAGGTTTCCCATTAATAAAATAGTCCCATTTACAATTAAAACAAAATACCTGGGAGTAAACCTAAAAAGAAGAGGTGAAAAGTCTATACACTTAAAAACTCTAAAGCATTAGTAAAAGGAACAGAAGACACAAGTTAAATAGAGAGGTACCCATGTTCACGACCTAGAAAACTGAACATTGTTTAAATAATCTCTCATTGAAATCAACCTAGTCAGCCCAACCAGTTAAAATACAACTTTCTCATGGAAAGAGAAAAAAAAATTATGGAATTACACAAGACCCTAAATAGGGGCATGGACAGTGGCTCGATGGCTAAAAGTGCTTGTCCAGCAAGCACAGGTCATGAGTTTGAACACCAGTGCCAGGGCATGAGCTGAAATGACCAAAAAAGACACTATTTGGGATGTCCAGAGAGAAGACTCAAGGCAAATGTGAGGCCCTGAGTATAATCCCTGGTCCTGTGCATGCACCCAGGCAATACTGATGCCCACCATCTGGGATTGCTGAAAAGGATTAAGAGAAAGAGAGAGAGAGAGAGAAACCCAAATAGCAAAGCAATCTGAGAGAGAAAAACTAAAATGGAGCTATCATATTCTCTAGCTGAAACTATATTACAAAGTAACAGTAATCAAAACACTGTGGCATTAGATGGAATACAGACACACAGGACAAGAGAAGAGAACAGAGACTGCAGAAATAAACTCACACAGATAATGGACATCTCATTCAGGAACAAGGAGTCAAGTTCATGCAATGGAGAAAAGAAAACTTATTCAGTAAGTGGAAAACTGAACAGTCACATTGGTGAAAGGAAGTATGGAAGGCCAGGAGGGAGGGAAAGGTAGTTAAATGCAACTAACATCAAAATTTACTCAAAGCATGTACAAGTCTCAGATATTGGAACCAAAGCTATAAAATACATAAAAATAAAACATTGTGTTGCACTCCAGAACCTCAACATTAGTGATCTATAGGGAACTCAACTCCAGTGGCAATTAGGGAAACACACACACACACACACACACACATACACACACACACAATAGCACTTCATATCTCTGAATGCAGCAGTTATGTGTACCTAGGTCGAGAAGTCAACATGATGAACGACCTAAAACCTGAGCTGCGCAGGAGGAAGAGAGGCATGGAATGCCTTCAAAGGCATCGAAGAAATAGCTAAAAGGACAAAGAACCTCCGGCTCAAGGCACATCTCTTTGACTCCACCGTTCTCCCTGCATTAACATACGCCTCAGAGACCTGGGCCCTACGAAAGCAGGATGAGAATGCTATTTGGGTCTCCCAGAGAGGCATCGAAAGAGCTGTGCTTGGAATATCACGTCTCACTCAAGTGTGTGAAGGAATCCGGAGTTCTGACCTCCGTCGCTATTCCAGAATCAGGGACGCTGTCTCTTTTGCCAAGGCTTCAAAAATCAGATGGGCTGGACATGTAATGCGATTTGGAGACAACCGCTGGACTAGAGCCAATACCGACTGGATCCCACGGAATGTCAAAAGATCACGTGGCCGCCCACCTACAAGATGGTCAGACTTCCTTGTTAAGACCCTGAAGGAACGGTTTGAGGCTCTTCATATTCCTGAATCAACCAGATGCCATTGGGCTACATTGGCATGTGATAGGGTCCAATGGAAACGTTACTGGCGCCCGCTCGAGCAAATTGATGAATAACAGGATTCAAGTGATCAAGTGATAATTAAAAGACTTCTACAGAGAAGAAACACTATTGTAAACACAAAGGAGCACCAAGGCTTGGTAGCAAATATAGGCACATTATTCATCTGGCTCCAAAACCCAAACAGACTCCTACAGCCAGCAACAGAAAAGCAAGGAACTCATAAAAATGCAGGCAAATGTCTGAGTTTGTCCACAGACACACAGATGGGCTATAAGCCAGCTCAACATCATTCATTATCAACATCATTCATTATTGGGGAACACAAATCAAAACCACATGATAAATCACCCCCCACCCATGACAGACAGTGGCCACTGTGGCAAATTTATGAAGTCACAGGTGTTGGAATATGTGGATGAAAGGGGGCCCTTGAGGACCATCGCTAAATGTGAAAAAGCAGCCATTGAGGGGTGGCCGACCCCTGGGACACCACAGGGCCCGAGCAGCACTGGGTATCAGGGATCCTCAAACCCTCTCTCTGGCCATGGGCCTGCTAGCTGAGAATCCTGGAAGGAGCCTCTGGGCACCCTGAGCCTATGAGAGCCCTTTGAACTGAACACTGAAAATACAGCAAAGACTCTTATCCTTCCCCAGTTCCCTTGAATGCTTGTCAAAGCCAAGAACTGCAGCAGCACCAGAAAAGCAAAGAGCAGGCTGAGAGGTGGGGCAGGCAGAGGAGCATGCAGGTATGTACGGATGGGGGGGTAAGCCCCTCTCCTGGTCTTAGGAGCACCCTCCTGCCCTGCCCTGCTGCTGTGGTGAAGACTGCTCGCAGAGAACATGCAGTTGCGGTAGCCTGGGCCCCCACAAATCCAATCCATCTTTGCTTCATTTTGAAGCAGTAAAACCAGCCTCAATTAGATTTGGGGAGTTTCCACTATATGATTCAGGGTTGCTGATTCTGCCCGCACCTTCTCTGCCTGTGAGACTGACAGTAACATGCAGGCAGGGCAGGAATTCTCTCGGGAGATAGAGGATTGGCCTTATTTTTGAAAAAGCATATCTGGAGAGGCTGGAGCAATAGCATGAAGGGCTAAGCAGAATTACTGTGACTTCATCTTAAAGCACCAGACTACGTATTGTGCCTCAGGGTCATGAGTTTACAGCATAATAAGAAAAAACATGCCAGACTCCAAGGACATCAACATAAAATGCACTGATAACGTGGATGATTCAAATAAGTGTATGAAGTCAAGTTTAACCTAGTTCTTGTTTTATAACAAATGTAGGTCAGGACATGCTAACTACTGGCTACCCAATTTGCTTCTGTACTTTTTTAATTTTGGCTTAGATAAGAACAGGCCAACTTGACTTGTGTTTCTCCTTGAGTTATGTTTTTCTTTGAATTTAAATTTGCACGGGTTATGACACAAATAGTGGCTGTATAATCCAAAACTTCCCCTTACTTGGGGTCTTGCTCGGCCTGTGCACCTAAAGGTTGACCTCAGCTAGCTGGTTTAATAAACTCCACTTGTGTTTTGCATTACTGGCTGGATTTTTTGTGATTCCTAAGGACTTGTGACTCCGTACCCTAACAAGCACAGTGGAGAGAGATTTGCCTTAGATGCGGCTGACCCGGGTTCAACCCCCAATATCCCATATGGTCCCCTGAACACTACCAGGAGTAATTTCTGAGTGCAGAGCCAGGAATAACCCCTGAGCATTTCTGGGTGTGACCCAAAAAAGGAAAAAAAAGCATATCTGGGCATATTTTAGGACCTACTATAGTCCCCCTCGTTCTGGGGAGGGAGTGTGGATGCAGGAAGCAGGGGTCAGTGACATGAGGAAAACAAGAACTGGCAGCAACCAAGTCTGCCGCACAACTGGGCTCTCGGGCACGGAAGACTCCTTGGTTGTGTGTGATTCCATGAACACAATTTCACTCACAGGAAAATGCTCCTCCGATGCCAGAGAGCTGCCAGGTCCTGTCACTGAATCATCTGAGTTGAGGCCATGGTCTCAATGATCTCCCTGCTGGTGGCCTCTTTGCCTGGAGGCCTTCCCACCTCAAGAAATGAATGTAGTTGCTCGTCCAGATGCAAGAAGCGGTAGCTCATGTGCTCCTGTTGGCTGACAAGGGATCAGCAATCTAGTCTCCTTCCAGCTCCACTTCTAATAGTGATTTTCTGACTATTTCCACCTGTGGCTGAGAGAGAAGTTGAAACCATCACTGTTTATCTGAAGGATTTCCTGTCAGGATGAGTAGTTTAGTCTAGAAACTGGACAGTGTGAGAACACAGGAAAGAGATTTTAAAAAAAGGTGGGGAGGACTCCACAGCTTGTTAGAGCCCCACCCAAAAGAGAAGCCAATTTCAAAACCAGGTATGTGAGTGACCGCAGCTAAACTCACCAGGCTTTCATGGAGCTGGAGCCCCTCCCCACATCTGCCCCCTTGAAGGCCCTGTGGTAGCACCCACGAACTGCTTCGGTGCTGATGGTCATGATCCAGAGACAGACAATGGCAGAGCTGCTACTGATTTTCCCCATGGAGAGATATCTAAAAACCTGGTACACTGATATACGAGGTGTCCAATCACAATTGATAAAATTGAATAGTTATGACTTTATCAATACCATTCCCATATATGGACTGTAATGGTCAATATAATTACTGCCTGCTAGGGGAGCAGGCATGGAGATGGGGGTAGGAATTAAGGGTCTTTGTTGGTGGTGGGAGCACACTGGTGGTGTGGATTGGTGCTGAAGGATGAATATTTCTAACAACTGTATTGTGAAAAAACCTTGCTTTTGTAAATCACTTGTCACTTATATCACTTGTCTTCCTGTTGTCCATCGATTTGCTGGAGCATGCACCGATAACATCTCCATATGTCCTGTCACACGCTAGTGTAGCTCAAGGTCATCTGCTCACTCCAGGAACACAAGAGCCTCAAACACCTTTATTTGAGGTAAAGTAAAAAAAAGAAAAACTAACAAATTAAAATTAAAAACAGGGACAAAGGGATGTAAATCAAGGGAAAGGTGTTAACCACCCTTGCAAAGTCTACCCCTAGAAAGCATATTGGTGGGGCTAGGGAGATGGTAACCCTCTGTGTGAAGGTCACAGCAGCTGTGAACTTCCCGGGACTTCAAACCTCTGTGAAATAATCAGTTCATGGCAGAATGCTGAGAGACAGGCATGAAGAGAACACACAGCTTTCCTTCAACGAGATGGTCCCATGGAGAGTTAACACCATGCAATCATAACATAACTCCGTGGGTGCCAACAAGGACCATAAATAGCCATGAGCACAGCAGAACATTGCAAATGTCTGGTATTTTGCTGTGGAGCAGTGGTGGAAAGGATGAAAGCAAGTCTGGAAACATGGAAGTGCCTTACACTTCTGTAAGATCCATTCACTGGAGACTCTGAGGACCCTTTGCAACCACCTGGAGGCTCAGTCTTCAGTGAGTCCCTGGGGCTGCACTGGCCCCAATGACTGGACAGTGACTTGCTACAGAGGAGAGGCTGTCTGGCTTGTGGACTTCCAATGCCTGCTCTTGTGGACTCTGGGGATGACCCCAACGCAGTCCATGGGAAAAAAAAACCTGAGAGAATTTGCTGTTGAAGCTCCCACAGCTTTGCTTAAGATATAGATTCAATTCACCCAATACCCATCTGATAAGGGGTTAATATCCAGGCTATATCAGGTACTGATAGAACTTTACAAGAAGAAAATAAACAACCATCAAAAAATGGGGAGAAGAAATGAACAGAAACTTCAACAAGGAAGAAATTGAATGGCAAAAAAAAATATGAAAAAATGCTCATCATCACTAATCATGTGGGGAAAAGGGATCACTCATCCATTGTTGGTGGGAATGCCGGCTGGTACAGCCTTTCTGGAAAATAATATGGACATTCCTCCAAAGACTAGAAATTCAACTCCCATTTAACCCAGCCATACCACTCCTGGGAATCTACTCTGGGAAGCCAAAAATACACAGCGGAAACACCATCCCTACTTTTATGTTCATAGCAGCATTATTCACACTAGCCAGAATCTGGAAACAACCAGAGTGCCCAAAAATCGATGACTGGATAAAGAAGCTTTGGTACATCTACACAATGGAATACTATGCAGCTGTTAGGAAAAATGAAGTTATGAAATTTGCCTATAAATGGATGGACATGGAGAAGATCATGTTGAGTGATATTAGCCAGTAGGAGAGAGACATATATAGAATAACTGCATTTATTTGCATGACATAAATATATATGTACATATTTTGATACCAGTATCCAAGGTCAAGTGAAACATGTATCAGGAGGTTTTTGTCAAAGGTGGAAATTATCACAAACGTGTGGGAGTCAGAGGCTAGGTAAGACAGAAAATGGAACAGTGTGCTAACAATTGTCGAGGGTACTAATACCAACCTAGAACTGAGCATTAAATAGAGGCAAAAAGATACACATGACAACCCTTTAATGTATGTTCTGTAATCCATAGTCTGGAAGGGGAAGAAAAGAGAAAGAGAGAGAAAGGGAAAGAAATAAAGAACCTGCCATGGAGGCGGGCTGAGGGAGGGGGAGGGAACCGGGGACGTTGGTGGTGGGAGATGGGCAGTGGTGGAGGGATGGGTGCTGGAACACTGTATGACCAAAACCCAAATATGAGCTTTTTAATTGTATATTTTTGTAATTGTATATCTCACTGTGGTATAATAAAATACTTTAAAAAAATTAAAAACATAAAATGGATGACAGAAAAAAATAGATTCAGGTTCATTTGGGAGAAAATCAAAAATGGCTTTAACAAGACGGGAATGTGTCTCCACTACGTATGGAGGGACTCAATGGGTCAAAATGGGTTGGGCTGCGTCTGTTCAGAACGGGCAAATGCTTCTTTCCAAGTCCAGCAAGGTCTGTGGGAAGAGAGAGGGAAACTTATCAGAGCCTCACGCTTTCCTAGAGCGCCTTCTCACCAATCTCACCAGAACCAACTTTCAAGGCCACACTGACCTGCATACCACCAGGGATGTGACTTTCAGCTGGACCCAGGGTCCCCAGGGCCATGAAGAAGCCATGGGGGCATGCAGGGCTTCTCCTGCACAGCTCAGACGGAGAGCCTCCTGGTGAGGGAGCAATCTCCCATGAGTCTCTCTGCTCTCCTCGCCAGCTCGTCTATGAATGCTTAAAGCCATACTATTCCAAATTGCTTTGCATTTTACAGAGAAAGACCAGGAGTTTCCAATAGGTGCTGTCAGCTCTGATACGGAGCAGACACCTGAGGCAGGGATGCAAAAGGCAGGTATTTCAAAGTACTTATACCAGAAGCACGAGCACACAAACACATGACACAAACACACATGACACATGCACGCACGTGCACACACACATGCCTCACACTTGGGTGTTTTATTTTATATTAGCTGTGACTTATCTTCATGGAAGTTTAAAAACTAAAATGCAATCTACCCCTAGTATTGGGCCTGCTCTGGGGAAAAAAAAATCTACTCAGACAAAACCAAACCATTATGAATTCTATCCATCACAGCAGACCGCGGGGTGCATTCCAGGGGGCGGGAGTCGGTGCCTTGTGAAATGAAAGCACTCTGTGAATCAGGGCAGGGGAAGTTGCTTTCCAAAGACACAAACCATGATTGCTTGGGGATGGGCACAGAACTGGGCTCCAAAGGTGTGGAAGGGCGCACGTTCATTTTTCTGAGTCTTTAGGTGGGAGCACAGCAGTGAGACAGAGTGTGGGAGCACAAGGTATGAGGCAGGAGCACAGCAGTGAGGTGGGGTGTGGGAGCACAGCACTGAGGCAGGGTATCAGCACATTTCTGGGGTGCTCTGCAGCTATGGGCGATCTTCCCCAGTCTTGCTCCCTGTGTCCTGCTCAGGTCACAGCACAGAGGTGCAAAAAGGACAAGTACTCCTGGCTCCTGCCTGAGCTCCCCGGTCAGCCATGCTGCAGATCTCGCCCCTGCATACATGTGGGCTATAACACTGTGATCTTGTGAGGGGCAGCGACAGGGAGGCAGGTGGAGGCAGGCTACCATGCGGGTACTGACCAGGAGAGCCTGCGGGTGAGGTTCAGCCACCTCTGGCATTTCCAAATGCCACCACTAATCCTCCCACACGGTGTGAGCTCCCCTGTTTGGTGTTTGCCGAGAAGGCTGCAGGGCCACCTCTGAGCCACGGGAAGCAAGGTTTGAGGCCAAGACCCCACGTGACAAAGTAAACAATTTGGAAATGTTGGCTCCACAAAAGAGAGACTCCAGGTCCCTCCTGAGCTGGTGCTCACACACACTGGGCTTGCCCCTCCCCCACACACACACAGCCTCTGCACCCAGGGCAGGAAGTCCAGCCCCCAGAGGTCTGTCCCCCGACATAACAGGAGGTGGGCTATGAGACACAGACAAAGCCAGGAATGGGTCCAGGTTCCCCATCACTGTGCTGCCTTCGAGAGGAATCATTGACTGCTCCAACCCAGACTGGATGAGATCCAGCACTGTTGGCCTGCTTTTATCTGTGAAGCTTAAAGGTGAAAATAAATCAGTCTAAGATGGGAGAAGTGGGGCCAAAGCAATACCACAGCGGGGAGGGCATTTGCCTTCCATGCAACTAACCCAGGTTCAATCCCCAGCATCCCATATGGTTTCCTGAGCACTGCCAGGAGCAATTCCTGAGAGCAGAGCCAGGTATAACCCCTGAACATTGCTGGGTGTGACCCCCAAAGTTAAAAAAATATAATTAGAGAAGAGATGTTAGAACAAACCACATAAGGGAGCAGGCTCAGGCGCATGCCAGGGTCCTGGGCTGGGTTTTCGCACCACCTCACACCAACCGGGAGACAGTTGCTCCGTTTGCCTTTCCCATCACCTGACTGCTGGCCTGAGCACAGGAGCAGGTACCCAGAGCCACAGCACTCACTGCTCAGGCTTTTATTCGTTAAGGAGAAGGCAGGTGTGTTATGTCCAGTCCTGGCCTGGACCAGTCACAGACGCTCAGATCAGGGGCACAAGAGCATTCACCAGTGGGTGCCATCGGGTGGCCAAAGTGACCAGGCATATGGGGCAGCTCCAGGTCTGCCCCACGGGGGGCTGCAGAAGGAGACTGCACCCGGGTCTCCCGCCTTGCAAGGTGTTGCTTTGTAGGGGAGAATCTCTCCCCTAAGCAAACGGAAGTCTCCAAAATAGTGTCCTAACTAGGGAATTTCTATGATCAAACTTGCACATTTATTTACTTGTATCATATATGTCATATTGTATGTTTTATCTGTTTTAAATATCATGTACGTGTTATATGTGTAACATATTTCTATTATGTGCATTTACCATCACACATCAATTTGCTCTAAGATGATTTTAGATGATAAACTTTCCCAGAGGTAGCTGAAAAATAAAAATGAGTTTCAGTTAATGGTTTTCCTCTTTTCTCGTCTTTCCCACAATCTCCCCTGCCTTCTGTGGAGGGACTAATGCCTTGTATGGGTTTTTTCAAACTGATCATTTGCCATTTATTGGATTAAGCCCACTCCTTGCCTCCATTTCATTCCCTTTGAAATGGTTACAAGGAGGCAATTTCTGCCTATTCACTGGAGGAAATGAGATCGGGTCAGAGCGAGTCTGGGTGGAGGGGCAGGTGGCCCCCAGCCGCCACTGCCCAGTCTGGAGCTCTCAGAGAGAGCAGCTCTAATGCACAGGACTCACTCCCTGAACAGGCTAACCAAGATGCTCTTCACCCTCCAGCAGGCCCACGTTGCCCTCCCCATGCCCCCTCCCACCTCCACCTTTACCCCATTCTCAGCTCAGCAGCCCTGTCACAGGAGCAGGCTTGGTGCCCACAGATTACCTGGGACTTTCCTACCCCAGGGGCCCAAGGGCACTTTGCCTGCCTTTATTTCAACCCAAACACTGAAGTGCCTAGTAGGGTGGGCAATCATCTGGCTTTGTCCTGTTAAGAACGAAGATTAATTGGCTATGTGCTAAAGGGTTATAAACCATTAGGGTTTTTGAGAGGCCAGAAATCTAATTGATTTTTCCGAGAGAACAACGGCAACAGAGCTGGCCGTGGGCACTGTGGCCACTCCAGAGTGTTACTGGTCAGATTCAAGCCTCGAGACCTTTGTGAGCATGACAGTGGGCCAGCAGGAGCCAGTGAGGGGCTGCTCCACCAAACATCAGCCCTGACAGCCTGGCGCACATGTCAGCTACAGACTATCCTGCAGGGCCCTAGAGAGCTCCCGAGCCTCATAAAGCAGAGTCCAGGGGGGCTCCAGGGTTTTCTTGGCTGCTATTTTCTGAAGTGACAGGCCCAAAAAGCTCACCTCAGGTTTCTCAGAGCCTCCCAGTCTGTAGCAGCAGCTTTGAGGTAAGGATGATACCAGCCACTCAGAGAACTGAGAGCTCAGAAAGGAGCAGAGCTTCCCCGAGGAAGGATGGGGGACCCACACCTCTGGGGGCTGGGGGCCCACACCCTTGAGTGAGGAGGGAATCCATATCCTGAGGGACAGGGGAGCCACACCCCTGAGGGATGGGGGCGCCACACCCCCTGAGGAACCGGGGACCCACACACCTGAGGGACAGGGGGATCCACACCCTGAGGGACAGGGGACCCACACACCTGAGGGATAGGGGGGGATCCACACCCCTGAGGAACAGGGGACCCACACACCTGAGGGACAGGGGGACTCACACACTTGAGGGACAGGGGACCCACACACCTGAGGGGACGGGGGATCCATAACCCTGAGGGACTGGGTGAGGCTGGGGCATGGCCACCTCTCTGGAGTTTCCCTGGCTGATGCACTAAACCAGGACTTTCAGATCATGACTCAGGGCTCAGAGACCCACAGTTCCACACTGTCTCTTGTCTGGGGCTGAGGTTTCACTGCAGGTCTGGGTGTGAACCCACCAAGGATACCCAGTGGCCCTCTCCTCGCCCCATGCTGCAGTCTGGACAACTCGCTCAGTCAGGGTCACTAGGGTCCTCTGTGCCTTCCGTGGTTTGGGTTGACTTCAAGGGGAACAGAATCAGAGACAGTGCCAGGCAATGAGCGTATGCTGTGAAGGCTCCTGGACCCAAGTGTGAACCCTGGCATCACAGAGTTCCCCAAACCTCTCAAAAATACAGCCACCACACCCCTGAGCTCTGGGGTAGCCTCATGGGCCCCGCAATGCCAGCACTAGTGTTGGGATACCTGACATGCTGGTTAAGGGGGTGACACTTCACTCCCCACAGTACCTCTTGGGGTGCACACACACATACATGCACACTCATACAATTCACACACTAAACATGCACACTCACTCACATTCTCTTACACACACTCCCACAAGGTATACATTCATACACACAATCACACACTTACATAGACACATACACTCATACACATTCACACTCACACACTGAACACACAGGCACACACACACTCTCTCTCATACTCCTTTTTTTTTGCAAATCTTTTTCCCCTTTTTTATTGAAACACCGTGATTTACAAAGTAAAAAGGTTTTCATAATGCAGTTGTTAGATTCATACTTCAACACCACTCCCACCAACCGGGTGTTCCCACCACCAAAGACCCTCATTTACCACCCACCGCAATCCCCATGCCTGCTCCCTCAGCTGGCACTAATTATATTGACCATTAAAGCACATACATAGCAATGTTATTGATAAATCCATTTTCCCCCTCTGGTTGGTTATGGGAGAATCTGGCCAAATTCTGTTCTTGAATTTACTTTCTGAGTTTCTAGAACGTGGCTGGTTTCTAGTAGTTTGATGTACCGCACTGCTGCTTGTAGCTGCGTGCCTCGGGAGAGTTGGATGGCAGCTCTGCCCCGTGACTCACTCACATACCCTTATGCTGACACACTCCCACTCTCACTGTATGCATTCACATGCACAAACACACTTGCAAACTCATTCACACACTCACACTCTAACACATTTTTACACATTCACTCTCACACACTCAACTGTTGGAGGACAGGTTTAGCTAACATGGGAGTTTTGTTGTTTTGCCCACTCCCAGCTTAATCTTATTTAAGCCAAGGTTCATTCTAATGAGACCTCTCTTCTCTGTAAACACTGCTAGAGGGTGTGGCAGTTACAGAAATCACCTTGATTGAATAACTTCTGACTTATACATCTACTAAGACTTCTATGTTTTCTAGATTGGGCACAGCTCCTCTTTATACCCACTGCACCCAGCGTGGGACAGTTAGAATTTACCAGGAGACTACCACCCTGGCTACGCTGAGACTATAGGAAGACTATAGGAAGGATCATACTAGTTTGCTCTAAGCAGGCGAGTGTGACCCTTTCAGTACACGAGAACAAGATACTCAGAATCACCCTGGTGCAGATAATAATAAGAAGGACCTTGTGGGTACCATCTAGATTACATGAAGCTCATGAAGTTAAGATGTATTACTTTATACCAGCCCTCTCTCTCTCAGTGTTTTACATAAGAGATAATCTTGGTAGAAAGGATTAGACCTTGGCATAACCTTTGTTTATACCTGCAATAGGGTGTGGCACTACACTCTGTTTTGAGTTCTTTGTTGACATGACCCTCCCGGTTGGATTACTTTGGTGTATATAAGGGGCTGACTTGAGGCCCCTTCACTTTTACCTTTTGGGCCTTTTAGCTTTCGGCTTTTGGCTCCTGTGGCTTTTGGCTCCTCAGCCTTGCTGCTTTTGGCTTTTGGCTTTTTGCTCTTTGGCCTTTTGCTCCCTTCTGGGTAGGACTCAGCTCGGGTGAGATCCTCTCTCTTTGGTGGGAGACTTAGACTCTTTTGTATGGTCTAAATTCAGACCAGAGCTAGAATTTGTTCATTATATTGGAGTGCTGTGGAAGAGCTTTTGTACTATTAAAAGCCATTTTTGGAACTGCACCAGACTCGTGAGTTTTCATCTGTTCTCCTGGCGTCCGGGAGAAGAGAACTTCTGTCCTGACACTGTTGGGGACCCCGCGGCGTTCCCCGACACTCAACCACTGTATACTCACATACACATATTCACAGTCTCACACATTCTTATACACTCACTCAGACACCCTCTCACACACTGTATTCACTCACACACTTTCTCAGACATTCTCCCAGACAGCTACACATATTCATTCTCACACCCTATATACACACTCACACACACATTGCCTCACTCTCACACGCAGTCAGACATGTTGTTAGGAATGAAACATGAACAGAGCTCTCTAAGGATCACAGCATGCTCTATCATGTAAATGATCGTTCTTCATAGTTAAGAGCCGTGATTGGCGCACATGCAGCCGGTCAGGTGTGCCTGAGGGGTAGTGTCATCCGGGCTGGTCACCAGAACAAGCAAGTACTTTCTGGGCCCCCTACCTTACACAGTGCAGAAGACACGCAGAATTAGGTCAATCACTTCTCCATGATTAAATGTCAACACACTCTCAAAATTAAATAGAAATATGTATGAACACAAGTATTATGAGATTCAGGACCAAAGTGGGGCAGAGAGAAGTTTCTGTCCCTCAGGGGTGTGGGTCCCCCATCACTCAGGGGTGTGTATGTGTACCCCCAAGAGGTGTATGAAAGTGATCACAGACGCAGTGTGCCTCTTCCCCCCCATGACTGGACAGTGCTGCACGAGGTTGGTGACTCCCTCAGTCCCTCTGAAAGTCACCGTTGGTCCTACCTACCCCACTCCCAGCTTTCAGAGATGAGGATACCCCAAAGCTGATCACAGACTGTCCTGCCTTCAGCCAAGACAGGTCATGGAAGTAAGACTACAACAGAAGATCCACAGGCCCCACATGCGGACAAATGTCCACAAAGACAAACAATCTCATGGAACACCACTGGCCCAGTCATGTCCTTAGACACTAGGTTCAAAAAAGAAACCTTTCTTCCTAATTCTAAAAAGCAAGTCATGAAACCACTGTGTGTGGTAGGTGCATGACAGAGTTTTGGGCAGAGACTCTCAGAAGCAGCAGTTCACTGCCCAAGCAAGGACAGGACAGGCTGAGCATGGAAGCAGGACAGAAAGCACAGGGACACCAGCACCAGGAGCTCTCAGAGGAGCGGGAGGAAGGCTGGAGGCTGACCAGGAGCAAGCTAATCTGCATGGGGAGACAGGCACCCTGTCAGGGGCAGGACTGAGGTGGTCTGTTGGCCGACCCCAAGGCACTGACCAGCAAGAAACAGGGTGGGACAGCGCACCAGGAACATAACAGACGCTTTGGTGCACGCTTGAATTGTCAGGGACAGCTCGAGGGATAGGGTGCATGCCTGCAGAACTGCATGTCCCCTGAGCCCTGTAGGGCTTAAGTATAGGGCCAGTATGGCCAGAAGTGACCCCACACTGAGGCCTCCAAGCACCACACCATAGTCCCTATAAAAATAAGTCAATGGTGCACTGAAAATGGAAGTTAACCATACACAGAAACCGGGAGTCAAACCAAACACCTGGAAACTGAACAGCTCAGTGCTGAACAACCAATGGGTCATAGAAGAAATCAAACAGGAAATCCAAAGATTCCTGGAAACAAATGAAAATGAAGACACCAACTATAAGAACTTGTGGGACACGCGAGAATCGATGACTGGATAAAGAAGTGTCGGTACATCTACACAATGGAATACTATGCAGCTGTTAGGAAAAATGAAGTTATAAAATTTGCATATAAATGTATGGACATGGAGAAGAGTATGTTGAGTGAAATTAGCCAGAAGGAGAGAGACAGATACAGAATGGCTGCATTTATTTGCATGACATAAATATATATGTACATATTATGATACCAATATCCAAGGTCAAAAACATGTATCAGGAGGTCTTGTCAAAGGTGGAAATTATCACAAACATGTGGGAGTCAGAGGCTAGGTAAGACAGAAAATGGAACAGTGTCCTAACAATTGTCGAAAGCACTAATACCAACCTAGAACTGAGCATTAAATAGAGGCAAAAAGATACATATGACAACCCTTTAATGTATGTTCTGTAATCCATAGTCTGGAAGAGAAGGAAAAGAGAGAAAGAGAGAGAAAGGGAAAGAAATAAAGAACCTGCCATGGAGGTGTGCTGAGGAAGGGGGAGGGAACCGGGATGTTGGTGATGGGAGATGGGCACTGGTGGAGGGATGGGTGCTGAAACACTGTATGATCAAACCCAAATATGAAATTTTTAACTGTAAAAAAACTTGGGCGACACGGCAAAAAGCCGTGTTAAGAGGAAAGTTTATAGCTCTGCAAGCATACATCAGGAAACAAGAAAGGGCCCACATAAATAACCTGACTACACAGCTGAAGACATTAGAAAAAAGACCAACAAAAGGAGCCCAACCCAGGGAGACAAAAGGAAATAATAAAACTTAGAGAGGAAATCAATGAGTTGGAAACTAAAAAAAAGTCTGAAAGACTAATGAAACCAAGAGCTGGTTCTTTGAAAAAATAAACAAGATTGACAAACCATTGGCGAGACTTGCAAGGACAGGGAAAGAGAGAACCCAAATAAACAGAATCAGATATAAAAATGGTGACATCACAACAGAAACCATAGAAATCCAAAAGATCATCAGAGATTACTTTGAGAGCCTGTATGCCGTGAAACATGAGGATCTAGAAGAAATGGATAAATTCCTGAAGTCCTATAACCTCCCAGGACTGAAACAAGAAGATCTGCAATACCTGAATAAGCCTATCACCATCGAGGAAATTGAAACAGTAATTAAAAGCCTGCCCAAACGCAAAAGCCCAGGTCCAGATGGATTCACTAGTGAACTCTGTCATTGTATCACTGTCTTCCCGTTCATCATCGATTTGCTCGAGCGGGCACCAGTAACATCTTCATAAGTCCTGTCTCATGCAAGTAGAGCCCAAGGGCAACTGCTTGCTCCAGGAACATAAAGACCCTCAAACCATTCCATCAGGTCATGGGAATGAGGTCTATAATTGCTACTGGTATTTGGCATATCAAATACGACATGGGTAGCTTGCCAGGCTCTGCTGTGCAGGTAGCATACTCATCTCTAAATCCAGGATATATTGATGAACTGCGCAGCCACAAGGGGCTGAGGGAGCTGGGCTGTGATAGGCTGGTCTGCTGGGTGGAATTCTGATAAAGGGTGAAGTCCGGATGTGGAAAATGGAGGCCCTCATGGAGTGGGGAGTCTTCTGGCTTGTTGTGAGGCTCTGCTGGGGGTGGCGGGCCAGAACTAGAACCCACCTTCCCTCCCGGTGCCTCGTGAGTGGCTGGGCACAGGGAGAGCCAGTAGCAGCTCTGTCCCATGTCTGTGAACTCTACCAAACCTTTAAGGAGGACCTACTTCCAGTCCTTTTTAAGCTCTTCCAGGAAATAGAAGAAACAGAAACACTCCCAAACAGCTTCTACGAGGCACATATCACCCTGATACCCAAAGCAGGGAGAGACAACACAAAGAAAGAAAACTACAGACCAATCTCCCTGATGAACATGAATACTAAGATCTTCAACAAAATACTAGCAAACAGAATCCAAAGACTCATCAAGAAGATTACACATCATGACCAAGTAGGATCCATCCCGGGAATGCAAGGATGGTTCAACATTCGCAAGTCAATCAACATAATACAGCATATCAATAAGAGAAAAAATAAAAATCATATGATCCTATCAATAGACTCAGAGAAAGCATTTGACAAGATCCAGCACCCGCTCATGATTAAAACCCTCCAGAAAATGGGAATTGAAGGAACTTTCCTCAAGATAGTTACAGCCGTCTACCAAAAGTCCACCATGAACATCATTCTCAATGGGGAAAAATTGAAAGCCTTCTCCCCTGAGATCTGTGACAAGACAAGGTTACCCACTCTCACCTCTTTTATTCAATATACTGGAAGAACTTGCCATAGTAATCAGAGAAGAAAAGGACATCAAGGGGATCCAGATACGCAAGGAAGAAGTAAAACATTATTATTCGCAGATGACATGATATTATACCTAGAGAACCCTAAATTCTCTACCAAAAACTCCTAGAAACAATAGACACATATAGTAGAGTGACAGGATACAAAATCAACACCCAAAAGTCGGTGGCTTTCCTACATACAAATAACGAAAGAGAAGAAAGGGATATTAAGGAAACAATTCCATTCACAATTGTGCCACAGAAAATCAAATACCTAGAAATCAACTTAACCAAGCGTACAAAGGACCTGTACAAAGAAAACTACAAGAGATAAAGGAGGACACGAGGAAATGGAAACACATTCCCTGTTCATGGATGGGGAGAATCAACATTGTCAAAATGGTAATACTCCCTAGAGCTTTGTACAGATTCAATGCAGTCCCTATAAGGATACCCATGACATTCTTCAAAGAAATTGACCAAACACTCCTGAAATTTGTATGGATCCATACAAATTTGGCGGGATTGTTAAATAAACCCCAAGGACAGCTAAAACAATCCTCGGGAAAAAGAAGATGGGAGGCATCACCTTCGCAACTTCAAACTGTACTACAAGGCAGTAGTAATTAAAACAGCATAGTATTGAAATAAAAATAGACCTGTGGGCCTATGGAATAGAATTGAGTATCCTGACACCCAACCTCAAACACATGATCATTTAATCTTTGATAAAGGTGCGAAGAGTCCAAAATGGAGTAAGGGAAAGCCTCTTCAACAAGTGGTGTTGGGAAAACTGGGCAGTGACATGTAAAATAATGAATTTGGACCTGTGTCTAACACCATGCACAAAAATCAGATCAAAATGGATTAAAGATCTCAATATCAGACTTGAATCCATAAAGTAGCATTGAAGAAAATATAGGAAAAACCCTCCACGACATTGAAGCTAAAGGCATCTTCAAAAGTGAAACATCACTAACAAAGCAACTAGAAGAAAAGATAAACATATGGGACTACATGAAACTAAAGAGCTTCTGCACCTCAAAAGAAACAGTGACTAAGATACAAAGGCAGTCCACAGAATGGGAAAGAATATTCACCCAATACCCATCTGATAAGGGGTTAATATCCAGGATATATCAGGCACTGGTAAAACTTTACAAGAAGAAAACAAACAACCCCATCAAAAAATGGGGAGAAGAAATGAACAGAAACTTCAGCAAGGAAGAAATTCGAATGGCAAAAAAACATGAAAAAAATGCTCATCATCACTAATCATCAGAGAGATGCAAATCAAAACAACAATGAGATATCATTTTACACCACAGAGACTGGCACATATTCAAAAGAGCAAGAACAACAAGTGCTGGCGTGGATGTGGGGAAAAGGGGACACTCGTCCATTGTTGGTGGAAATGCCGGCTGGTACAGTCTTTCTGGAAAACAATATGGACATTCCTCCTCCAAAGACTAGAAATTGAACTCCTATTTGACCCAGCCATACCACTCCTGGGAATCTACTCTGGGAGGCCAAAAATACGCAG